>CM056550.1:10311920-10359420 GCA_029721515.1 Synanceia verrucosa | reverse complement strand
GAGTCCGCCTGGGAATACCAGGTGCTGTAAGCTTTTCAACTGACGGTGGGAAAACTGCCAAAAAATGTCATCGCATGTCAAAAAAGACAAAAACTTCAATACAGCGCCAAAAAAGTCGTCAGAAAGCCTTTGCGGCATCCTTAAAAGGCCCCTTTGTGGCATTTGTTTTAGCTTACGGCCACACCAACCTGCATACGTCTGATCTCGGAAGCTAAGCACAGATGGGCCCGGTCAGTATTTGGATGGGAGACCGCGTGGGAATACCAGGTGCTGTAAGCTTTTCAACTGACGGTGGGAAAACTGACAAAAATGTCTTCCCATGTCAAAAAGACCCATAAAAGACACAACCATCGCATCATTACAGAGTTCTTTCCCGATGATGTTGGCGTTTTTTATTTTTATCCCATCCAGCAATTTGTTTTTTGCTCCCTCTTTCCCCATGGTGATCTCATATTTAAGTCTCCCAACAGTCCTGCATGCAATCAAATCACCGCATTTTTTTTTGATGTTTCTGATTAGCTCCATCACTGTTATATTGTCCTCTCCTTCGATTTCCACACTTACTGTTAGCTCTTTTTTGTAAGTGCTTTTATTTATTACAGCCATACCATGTCCGTGTTCTTCTGAGCGTTGTCCTTGTCCATTCATAAAATTTATCTCCGTGTTGACCGTCCTAGAGAGCATTTTGCTGCTCCCCACACAGTGAGACACTGCAGGGGAACACAGTCCAAAAATTAGAAACAAGGAAAGTTCAGTAATCTGAAACTTATCCTGACAAAAAAATTGGAAATACAGGCTGCCACACACACAGCAGTGATAATGTGGCAGTGATGATGTGGCACTTCCTCTCTCTCTCTCTCTCTCAGTGGGCGTATGCAGGTTGGTGTGGCCGTAAGCGAAAACAAATGCCACAAAGGGGCCTTTTAGGGATGCCGCAAAGTCTTTCTGACGACTTTTTGTCTTTTTTGACATGCGATGACATTTTTTGACAGTTTTCCCACCCTCATTTGAGAAGCTTACAGCACCTGCTATTCCCAGGCGGTTTCCCATCCAAGTACTGACCAGGCCCGTCCGTGCTTAGCTTCCGAGATCAGACGTATGCAGGTTGGTGTGGCCGTAAGCCAATACAAACGCCACAAAGTGGCCTTTTAAAGATGCCGCAAAGTCTTTCTGACAACATTTTTGGAGCTGTATTGATGTTTTTTTTCTTTTTTGACATGCGATGACATTTTTTGTCAGTTTTCCCACCGTCAGTTGAAAAGCTTACAGCACCTGGTATGCCCAGGCAGTCTCCCATCCAAGTACTGACCAGGCTCCACCGTGCTTAGCTTCCGAGAGCAGACGAGAACGGACGTATGCAGGTTGGTGCGGCCCTTATTGAAGACAAATGCCAGAAAGGGGCCTTTTAAGCATGCCGCAAAGTCTTTCTGACGACTTTTTTGGAACGGTATTGATGTTTTTGTCTTTTTTGACATGCGATGACATTTTTTGTCAGTTTTCCCACCGTCAGTTGAAAAGCTTACAGCACCTGGTATTCCCAGATAGTGTCCCATTCAAGTACTGACGAGGCCCGACCGTGCTTAGCTTTCGAGATCAGACGAGATCGGGCGTATGCAGGTTAGTGTGGCCGTAAGCAAAAACAAACCCCACAAAGGTGCATTCTAAGGATGCTGCAAAGTCTTTCTGACGACTTTTTTGGAGCTGTATTGATGTTTATGTCTTTTTTGACATGCAATGAGATTTTTTGGCAGTTTTCGCACCGTCATTTGAAAAACTTACAGCACCTGGTATTCCCAGGCGGTTTCCAATCCAAGTACTGACCAGGCCTGTCCGTGCTTAGCTTCCGCGATCAGACGAGATCGCACGTATGCAGGTTGGTGTAGCCTTAAGCGAAGACAAATGCCACAAAGGGGCCTGTTAAGGATGCCGCAAAGTCTTTCTGACGACTTTTTTGGAGCTGCATTGATGTTTTTGTCTTTTTTGACATGCGATGACTTTTTTTGTCAGTTTTCCCACCGTCAGTTGAAAAGCTTAGAGCACCTGGTATTTCCAGGCGGTTTCCCATCCAAGTACTGACCAGGCCCGACCGTGCTTAGCTTCCGAGATCAGACGAGATCGGGCGTATGCAGGTTGGTGTGGCCGTAAGCGAAGACAAACGCCACAAAGGGGCCTGTTAAGGATGCCGCAAAGTCTTTCTGACGACTTTTTTGGAGCTGCATTGATGTTTTTGTCTTTTTTGACATTCAATGACATTTTTTGGCAGTTTTCCCACCGTCAGTTGAAAAACTTACAGCACCTGGTACTCCCAGGCAGTCTCCCATTCAAGTACTGACCAGGCCCGACCGTGTTTAGCTTCCGAGATCAGACGAGATCGGGCGTATGCAGGTTGGTGTGGCCGTAAGCGAAGACAAACGCCTCAAAGGGGCCTGTTAAGGATGCCGCAAAGTCTTTCTGACGACTTTTTTGGAGCTGTATTGATGTTTTTGTCTTTTTTGACATGCGATGACATTTTGTTTTCCCACCGTCAGTTGAAAAACTTACAGCACCTGGTATTCCCAGGCGATTTCCCATGCAAGTACTGACCAGGCTTGACCGTGCTTAGCTTCTGAGATCAGACGAGATGGGGCGTATGCAGGTTGGTGTGGCCGTAAGTGAAGACAAACGCCACAAAGGGGCCTGTTAAGGATGCCGCAAAGTCTTTCTGACGACTTTTTTGGAGCTGTATTGTTGTTTTTGTCTTTTTTGACATGCGATGACATTTTTTGTCAGTTTTCCCACCATCAGTTGAAAAACTTGCAGCACCTGGTATTCCCAGGGGGTCTCCCATTCAAGTAGTGACCAGGCCCGTCCGTGCTTAGCTTCCGAGATCAGACGAGATCAGGCGTATGCAGGTTGGTGAGGCCGTAAGCCAATACAAACGCCACAAAGTGGCCTTTTAAAGATGCCGCAAAGTCTTTCTGACAACTTTTTTGGAGCTGTATTGATGTTTTTTTTCTTTTATGACGTGGGATGACATTTTTTGTCAGTTTTCCCACCGTCAGTTGAAAAGCTTACAGCACCTGGTATTCCCACGCGGTCTCCCATCCAAGTACTGACCAGGCCCGTCCGTGCTTAGTTTCCGAGATCAGACGAGATGCGGCTTATGCAGGTTGGTGTGGCCGTAAGCGAAGCCAAATGCCACAAATGGGCCTTTTAAGGATGCCGCAAAGTCTTTCTGACGACTTTTTTGGAGCTGTATTGATGTTTTTTTTTTTTTTTTTTCATGACATGGGATGACATTTTTTGTCAGTTTTCCCACCGTCAGTTGAAAAGCTTACAGCACCTGGTATTCCCAGGCGGTCTCCCATCCAAGTACTGACCAGGCCCGTCCGTGCTTAGCTTCCAAGATCAGACCTATGCAGGTTGATGTGGCCGTAAGCGAAGACAAATTCCACAAAGGGGCCTTTTAAGGATGCCACAAAGTCTTTCTGACGACTTTTTTGGAGCTGTATTGATGTTTTTGTATTTTTTGACACGAGATGACATTTTTTGGCAGTTTTCCCACCGTCAGTTGAAAAGCTTACACCACCTGGTATTCCCAGGCAGTCTCCCATCCAAGTACTGACCAGGCCCGACCGTGGTTAGCTTCCGAGATCAGACGAGCTCGGGCGTATGCAGGTTGGTGTGGCCGTAAGCGAAGACAAATGCCACAAAGGGGCCTTTTAAGGATGCCGCAAAGTCTTTCTGACGGCTTTTTTTGGAGCGTTATTGATGTTTTTGTCTTTTTTAACATAAGATGACATTTTTTGGCAGTTTTCCCACCGTCAGTTACAGCACTTGGTATTCCCAGTCGGTCTCCCATCCAAGTACTGACCAGTCCCGACTGTGCTTAGCTTCCGAGATCAGACGAGCTCGGGCGTATGCAGGTTGGTGTGGCCGTAAGCGAAGACAAATGCCACAAAGGTCCCTTCTAAGGATGCTGCAAAATCTTTCTGACGACTTTTTTGGAACTGTATTGATGTTTTTTTCTTTTATGACATGGGATGACATTTTTTGGCAGTTTTCCCACCGTCAGTTGAAAAGCTTACAGCACCTGGTATTCCCAGGCGGTCTACCATCCAAGTACTGACCAGGCCCGTCCGTGCTTAGCTTCCGCGATCACACGAGATCGGGCGCATGCAGGTTGGTGTGACTGGAAGTCAAGACAAATGCCACAAGTGTGCTTTTTAAGGATGCTGCAAAGTCTTTCTGACGACTTTTTTGGAGCTGTATTGATGTTTTTGTCTTTTTTGACATGCGATGACATTTTTTGGCAGTTTTCCCACCATCAGTTGAAAAGCTTACAGCACCTGGTATTCCCAGGCGTTCTCCCATCCAAGTACTGACGAGGCCCATCCGTGCTTAGATTCCAAGATCAGACGAGATCGGGCATATGCAGGTTGGCGTGGCTGTAAGCGAAAACAAATGCCATAAAGGGGCCTTTTAAGGATGCCGCAAAGTCTTTCTGACGACTTTTTTGGAGCTGTATTGAGGTTTTTGTCTTTTTTGACATGGGATGACATTTTTTGTCAGTTTTCCCACCGTCAGTTGAAAAGCTTACAGCACCTGCTATTCCCAGGCGGTCTCCCATCCAAGTACTGACCCGGCCCGTCCGTGCTTAGCTTCCGAGATCAGACGAGATCGGGCGTATGCAGGTTGGTGTGGCCGTAAGCGAAAACAAATGTCACAAAGGGGCCTTTTAAGGATGCCGCAAAGTCTTTTTGACGACTTTTTTGGAGCTGTATTGAAGTTTTTGTCTTTTTTGACATGCGATGACATTTTTTGGCAGTTTTCCCACCATCAGTTGAAAAGCTTACAGCACCTGGTATTCCCAGGCGGTCTCCCATCCAAGTACTTAACAGGCCCGTCCGTGCTTAGCCTCCGAGATCAGACGAATGCAGGTTGGTGTGGCCGTAAGCGAAACCAAATGCCACAAAGGGGCCTTTTAAGGATGCCGCAAAGTCTTTCTGACGACTTCTTTGGAGATGCATTGATGTTTTTGTCTTTTATGACATGGGATGACATTTTTTGTCAGTTTTCCCACTGTCAGTTGAAACGCTTACAGCACCTGGTATTGCCAGGCGGTCTCCCATCCAAGTACTGACCAGGCCCGTCCGTGCTTAGCGTCTGAGATCAGACGAGATCGGGCGTATGCAGGTTGATGTGGCCGTGGCGAAGACAAATGTCACAAAGGGGCCTTTTAAGGATGCCACAAAGTCTTTTTGACGACTTTTTTGGAGCTGTATTGAAGTTTTTGTCTTTTTTGACATGCGATGACGTTTTTTGTCAGTTTTCCCACCGTCAGTTGAAAAGCTTATAGCACCTGGTATTCCCAGGCGGTCTTCCATCCAAGTACTGACCAGGCCCGTCCGTGCTTAGCTTCCGAAATCAGACGAGATCGGGCGTATGCAGGTAGGTTTGGCCGTAAGCTAAAACAAATGCCACAAAGGGGCCTTTTAAGGATGCCGAAAAGTCGTTCTGACGACTTTCTTGGAACTGTATTGATGTTTTTGTCTTTTTTGACAAGCGATGACATTTTTTGGCAGTTTTCCCACCGTCAGTTGAAAAGCTTGCAGCACCTAGTTTGCCTAGGCGGTCTCCCATCCAAATACTGACCAGGCCCGTCCGTGCTGAGATTCCGAGATCAGACGAGATCGGGCGTATGCAGGTTGGTGTGGCCGTAAGCAAAGACAAACGCCACGAAGGTGCCTTCTGAGGATGCTGCAACGTCTTTCTGACGACTTTTTTGGAGCTGGATTGATGTTTTTGTCTTTTATGAGATGGCATGACATTTTTTGGCAGTTTTCCCACCGTCAGTTGAAAAGCTTACAGCACCTGGTATTCCCAGGCGGTCTCCCATCCAAGTACTGACCAGGCCCGACCGTGCTTAGCTTCCGAGATCTGACGAGATCAGGCGTATGCAGGTTGGTGTGGCCGGAAGCAAAGACAAAAGCCACAAAGGGGCCTTTTAAGGATGCCGCAAAATCTTTCTGACGACTTTTTTGGAGCTGTATTGATGTTTTTGTCTTTTTTGACATGCGATGACATTTTTTGGCAGTTTTCCCACCGTCAGTTGAAAAGCTTACAGCACCTGGTATTCCCAGGCGGTCTCCCATCCAAGTACTGACCAGGCCCGACCGTGCTTAGCTTCCGAGATCAGACGAGAGCGGGCGTATGCAGGTAGGTGCGGCCGTACGCAAAGGCAAACGCCACAAAGGAGCCTTTTAAGGATGCCGCAAATTCTTCCTGACGACTTTTTTGGAGCTGTATTGATGTTTTTGTCTTTTTTGACATGCGATGAGATTTTTTGGCAGTTTTCGCACCGTCAGTTGAAAAACTTACAGCACCTGGTATTCCCAGGCTGTTTCCCATCCAAGTACTGACCAGGCCTGACCGTGGTTAGCTTCTGAGATCAGACGAGATGGGGCGTATGCAGGTTGGTGTGGCCGTAAGCGAAGACAAACGCCACAAAGGGGCCTGTTAAGGATGCTGCAAAGTCTTTCTGACGACTTTTTTGGAGCTGTATTGATGTTTTTGTCTTTTTTGACATGCATTGACATTTTTTGGCAGTTTTCCCACCGTCAGTTAAAAAACTTACAGCACCTGGCATTCCCAGGCAGTCTCCCATTCAAGTACTGACCAGGCCCGACCGTGCTTAGCTTTCGAGATCAAACGAGATCAGGCGTATGCAGGTTGGTGTGGCCGTAAGGGAAGACAAACGCCACAAAGGGGCCTTTTAAGGATGCTGCAAAGTCTTTCTGATGACTTTTTTGGAGCGGTATTGATGTTTTTGTCTTTTTTGACATGCGATGACATTTTTTGTCAGTTTTCCCACCGTCAGTTGAAAAGCTTACAGCACCTGGTATTCCCAGGCAGTCTCCCATTCAAGTACTGACCAGGCCCGACCTTGCTTAGCTTTCGAGATCAGACGAGATCGGGCGTATGCAGGTTGGTGTGGCCGTAAGTGAAGACAAACGCCACAAAGGGGCCTTTTAAGGATGGCACAAACTCTTTCTGACGACTTTTTTGGAACTGTATTGCTGTTTTTGTCTTTTTTTACATGCGATGACATTTTTGACAGTTTTCCCACCGTCAGGTGAAAAGCTTACAGCACCTGGTATATCCAGGCGGTCTCCCATCCAAGTACTGACCAGGCCTGACCGTGCTTAACCTCCCAGATCAGACGAGATCTGGCATATGCATTTTTTTTTTTTTTTTTTTTTTTCTCTTTTTTATTGAAGACAATCAAACAATCACAAAACACACACACTTAATATTCACAAATCCCTCCACCACCCAGAACACAAAAAAATCAGGAGTATTTACACATTGTAGAACTATTTACATACATGACTATTTACATATTTACATATTTACAAAACAAAAAAAAAACAAACAAACCAAAAAAACACTACATTGATTACCCATTGTCAAAGTGAAACACCAATCCCCCATCTCCCTCGATTGTGATGAACGTGCTCCCCTCCACAAACCCCTTGTCGAAATCATCCCCATCAATATAACTATAAATCAAATTAATATCCCTCCTGATCAGTCTTTTGAAAATTGTCCAAACCTCAGCTCTCCTCCTCTCATATTGGGCCAAGTTCCTTCTCTGTTTGACGGCAAGCCTTGCATGGCTCAGCACATAGTTTACAAGAGACACATTGCACTCACTCCTTCGCCCATTCACTCCAAACAACCACAACCTCTTCCAATCCATTCTCTCTGCCATGTTCCCACTCCAACATCTATTTATCAATTCTTTCATTCTCTCAAAATAAACTTGCAATCCTTCACATTCGACAAACTCATGCATACATGTTTCAACACACACACCACACACCTCGCACTCTTTCCTCACGCTCTCATCAAATTTGCTAATAACTAAATTATTGAAAACCCTGTTGTGACGTAACAAAAAATCAAAATCTTCGCACTCCACACTGTTCCATTTCACTCTCAAGTTTTTCCATATACCCTCCACATCCATATCACTCACCACTCTCTCCCACACTTTTTCAGCAGCCGGTCTCCTCACATCCCTCCCTCTCAACACTCTATATATCGTTCTTGTTTTCACACTTGTCAAACTCACACACTTATCCCCCTCTCCCACATACATCTCCAACTCCCTCCCTCCTCCGTATCAGCCTCTCTTTCAATCATACATTTCCATTCAACCGGTATCCCATCCTTTATTTTTCTCATCACCCCCTCTGCCATGCCCAACCAGATTTCCTCCCCTCTCTCTCTCACTTCATCCACGATCACCTGTGCCCTCATAAACCCCGGTACATATTCATAAACTATATCCCTGATTTTCCTGAACCCCGCCCTCCATATGACTCCATTATATATTGTTCCCCCATTGTGTGTTATTTTCGGATTCATGAATATTGGTTGTTCCCATACCTGTCTCACATTCTTACACTCATACTTCACGTTGCCCACAAACTCTCCCCACGCTTCCAACATCTCCTGATAAAACTCAGTCACACCACTCATCATCCCTTTCTTCAATTTCATAAACACCACACTCTCTCCACACTCTCCACATTTATCCAACACCCCTCTTAAAAACACCTTCCATACATGGTCCTTCTTATTTTTAAAAACCTCACCATCATCTTCACCCTCAGTGCTTTCTTCTTCTTCTCTAGATTAATCAACTTTAACCCACCGTCCTCGTACTCGTTTTCCATCACCTCCCGTGCAATCCTCACTCCCTTCCCTCCCCACACAAACTCACTCACCATTCTGTTCACCTCTTGGATCACTCTCTCAGGCACATCCATCACATTCATCACATACACAAGCTTACTCATCACCAGCGTGTTCACAACCGTCACCTTCCCTTTAAGTTTCAACCCCTAACTCTCCAAAATCCTAACTTGATCTCTTTATTTTATTAATTATCTCCTCATATTGAATGTCTCTCCCTTTCCTATCTTCTATCCCTAAATATATCCCTAACACCCTAAAATAATCCTTTCTCTCGCTCAGCCCTATCTCACATCTCCCTACTCTATCAGTCCCTATGTACATAATCTCTGATTTCTCAATATTAACCTTCGCCCCTGACGCCCTACCATACATCCCTACACTCTTAAATACTTCACCTACACTATCCTTATCCCTAACTGTGACTGTTGTGTCGTCTGCATACTGATATAATAAACTGGTGCTCCCATCCGGTAACTCTATGCCCCTAATCTCACCATTGTGCGACAGGAGTGCCGCCAGCGGCTCCACGACAGAGAGTACAGCAGAGCCGACAGCGGACACCCCTGTCTAACTGACCTCTCTAACCTAAACGTGTCTGTGACTATCCCATTAATCTTAATACAACTAACTGCCCTGCTATACAACCTCCTAATCCACCCAATTAACCTGTGCCCAAATCCCATTTTCTCTAACACCCTGTACAAATATTTGTGATCTACTCTGTCAAATGCTTTATTTAAATCTAGACTCACCACTATCCCTGATCCCTGCTCTTTCATGTAATGTATTGTGTCCCTCACGCTACTGATTGTGTCCGCTATGTCCCTACCTGGTATGCTGTATGCTTGTGTATTTCCCACCACCTTCCCTATAACTCTTTTAATCCTATTAGCTAACACCCGTGCCAGAATTTTGTAGTCATTATTTAACATGCTAAGCGGCCTGTAATTTTCTAATCTTTCCCTAGCTCCCTTTTTGTAAATGATGCTAACTACCCCTATTGTCATGCTCTCTACCATCTGCCCTGTTTCTTCTATCCATCTAAATAACCTCTCTAATACTGGTACTAACTCTACCCTAAATTCCCTATAAAACTCTCCTGTCAACCCATCTATCCCTGGACTCTTATTCCTCCCTAACCCTGCTATTGCTGCTTCTATCTCATCTATCCCTATCTCTCCCTCACAGCTGTCCCTGTCATCTTCACTCAGCCTAGCTCTAACTTTATCTAACACTAACTCTATATCCCTATCCTCTATCTCATCTTTCCTAAATAAATCTTTATAAAACTCCTGCACTCTCTCAGCTATCCCTACAAAATCTGTCACCATCCTCCCATCTTTCCCTACCACTTTTCCTAAATAATTCTTTCCTTGCTTACTTTTTTCCATCCCTAAAAAGTACCTTGTGCATTTCTCACCCTCAACTAAATTCCTAGCCCTGCTCCTAACTATCGCCCCATTACACCTTTTCTGCTCTATTTCCCTCAACTCTTCTTTTATCCTGATATATTCTCCTAAATCTCTCCCTGTCTCTCTATCCACTCTCCCTATCTCCCTATCTAACTCCTCTTTTAACTCCCTCTCTCTTGCCCTGTCTCTCCTTTTCCTGTCCCTACAATATTTTATAGTCATATTTTTAATTCCCTCTTTCACACTCTCCCACCACCTCCCAATGTTCTCCTCATACATTCTCTCATCCATTCTTCTTCTCAGACACTCTCTCACTTTCATCTTATAATCTTTCTCTTTCAACACATCACCATTCAGACACCACACTCCTCCCCCCCTCCTCCCCCGTGTACGCCCCAAACTGAACCCTATCACCTTGTGATCACTAAGTGCAGTTACATTAAAAGCTATTGGCCCTATCCTATCCTCTATGCCCCTTGTGCTCAGTACTAAATCTATCCTACTTTGTTTTAACACCCCCTCCACTATTTGTGCTCTGGTAAAATCTCTCCCATCCACATTCCTTTCTCTCCACACATCCATCATATCTTTCACACTCATCATTTCTTTCAACACGCCCCTCGACGAATCACTCCTATAACACATCCGACATTCGACACATCCATTCTCCCTAAACACACATTAAAATCCCCCACTATGATACAGTTTTGTTGACACATCCCCCCCACTTTACTAAAAAAATCCCTCCTTTCCCTCTCATCATTTGGTGCATATATATTGATCAACTGAAAAGTTTCCCCCATGTGCTCAAAATTAATCCCTATCACTCTCCCCTCACCATCATTCACACACATCCTCACATCCTCAATCACACCTCTTTTACACAAAATTGCCACCCCTTTCACTCTGTTCTCACCATTATTCACAAAAGTTTCCCCCACCCACTCCTTCACACACTCTCTCATACACTCACCATCCCAATGTGTCTCTTGTAAACAGATTATGTCGGCTGAGCATCTTTGCAAGGCTTGCCGTCGTCTGTCTACACTTCTTAGCCCATTAGCGTTAAAGGAGGAGAAGCTGATCATAATAAACAAAAATAAAAAAGAAAATAAACTCACTCAGCGCTTATTTGTGCTTTTCTTCATCTTGACCGTCTTGATGATTTCTTTCCTCCTCTGTGGCTTTTTCCAAGTCTCTGCCACCTTACTCCAGGTGTCCCCATCACTGTCCATGATATCAGAGTAGTTCACAGTCCCATCTTCCTCCCCCCCTCCCCCTGGTCTCCCCAGAGTCCCATCACCCACACTCCTTGCCCGTTCCTTCTTCTCATCCTTCTCCGTCCGCGCGCTCCCGCCTGTGTTTTCCTCCTCCCTCGGCGTCTTTTCCTCCGTCGTCACATCTCCCTCTGCTCCCGACTGTTCCTCTCCCTCCTCCATTCTCTCCTCTAGTTCCTCGTCCTGTCCCGTTGTCTCTCCCTCTCCTCCGTCCGCATCTCCATTCTCCTCCTCTCCGCTCCTCTCGTCTCCGCTCCTCTCGTCCCTGCTCCTCTCGTCTCCGCTCCTCTCGTCCCCGCTCCTCTCGTCTCCGCTCCGGTCCCCGTGTCCTGGATGCCTTTCCTCGTTCTCCTTTCTCTCCCGTCCTCCTCCATCTGCACATTCCCTGGCATAGTGTCCTTGTTTATGGCATCTATAGCATGTGAATTCTGGGCAGTCGCGCAGGATGTGCCCTGGTTTTATGCACAGCCTGCATACTTTAACTTGCCTGTCGTGGATTACGCGGAAGTATTCCGGTCCCGCTGCCGTGTCAAATTTAACAGAATATGGTAGTGACTGGATGTCTTTGATGAATTTAACTTTAACATATCTTGTCCCATCAGCTATGTTTGTGTCTGGCCACATCCTTCTCCTTATGGTAGACACCGGCGCTACACCCCAGTTAACAAGTTTCATTGTGATTTCCTCATCTGTGATGTATGCCGGCAGACCCATAAAAGACACAACCATCTCATCATTACAGAGTTCTTTCCCGATGATGTTGGCGTTTTTTATTTTTATCCCATCCAGCAATTTGTTTTTTGCTCCCTCTTTCCCCATGGTGATCTCATATTTAAGTCTCCCAGCAGTCCTGCATGCAATCAAATCACCGCATTTTTCTTTGATGTTTCTGATTAGCTCCATCACTGTTATATTGTCCTCTCCTTCGATTTCCACACTGACTGTTAGCTCTTTTTTGTAAGTGGTTTTATTTATTACAGCCATACCATGTCCGTGTTCTTCTGAGCGTTGTCCTTGTCCATTCATAAAATTTATCTCCGTGTTGACCGTCCTAGAGAGCATTTTGCTGCTCCCCACACAGTGAGACACTGCAGGGGAACACAGTCCAAAAATTAGAAACAAGGAAAGTTCAGTAATCTGAAACTTATCCTGACAAAAAAATTGCAAATACAGGCTGCCACACACAGCAGTGATGATGTGGCAGTGATGATGTGGCACTTCCTCTCTCTCTCGCTCTCTCTCTCTCAGTGGGCGTATGCAGGTTGGTGTGGCCGTAAGCAAAGACAAAGGCCACAAAGGTGCCTTCTAAGGATGCTGCAAAGTCTTTCTGACGATTTTTTTGGAGCTGTATTGATGTTTTTGTCTTTTTTGACATGCGATGACATTTTTTGGCAGTTTTCCCACCGTCAGTTGAAAAGCTTACAGCACCTGGTATTCCCAGGCGGTCTCCCATCCAAATACTGACCAGGCCCGTCCGTGCTTAGCTTCCGAGATCAGACGAAATCGGGCGTATGCAGGCTGGTGTGACTGGAAGCCAAAACAAATGCCACAAAGGGGCCTTTTAAGGATGCTGCAAAGTCTTTCTGACGACTTTTTTGGAGCTGTATTGATGTTTTTGTCTTTTTTGACATGCGATGACATTTTTTGTCAGTTTTCACACCGTCAGTTGAAAAGCTTACAGCACCTGGTATTCCCAGGGGGTCTCCCATTCAAGTACTGTCCAGGCCCGTCGGTGCTTAGCTTCCGAGATCAGATGAGATCGGGCGTATGCAGGTTGGTGTGGCCGTAAGCAAAGACAAACGCCACAAAGGTGCCTTCTAAAGATGCTGCAAAGTCTTTCTGACGATTTTTTTGGAGCTGTATTGATGTTTTTGTCTTTTATGAGATGGGATGGCATTTTTTGGCAGTTTTCCCACCGTCAGTTGAAAAGCTTACAGCAACTGGTATTGCCAGGCAGTCTCCCATACAAGTACTGACCAGGCCCGACCATGCTTAGCTTCCAAGATCAGACGAGATCGGGCGTATGCAGGTTGGTGTGGCCGTAAGGGAAGACAAACGCCACAAAGGGGCCTTTTAAGGATGCCGCAAAGTCTTTCTGACGACTTTTTTGGAGCTGTATTGATGTTTTTGTCTTTTTTGACATGGGAAGACATTTTTGTCAGTTTTCCCACCGTCAGTTACAGCACTTGGTATTCCCAGTCGGTCTCCCATCCAAGTACTGACCAGTCCCGACTGTGCTTAGCTTCCGAGATCAGACGAGCTCGGGCGTATGCAGGTTGGTGTGGCCGTAAGCGAAGACAAATGCCACAAAGGTCCCTTCTAAGGATGCTGCAAAATCTTTCTGACGACTTTTTTGGAACTGTATTGATGTTTTTTTCTTTTATGACATGGGATGACATTTTTTGTCAGTTTTCCCACTGTCAGTTGAAAAGCTTACAGCACCTGGTATTCCCAGGCGGTCTACCATCGAAGTACTGACCAGGCCCGACCGTGCTTAGCCTCCGAGATCAGACGAGATCGGGCGTATGCAGGTTGGTGTGGCCGTAAGCTAAAACAAATGCCACAAAGGGGCCTTTTAAGGATGCCGCAAAAGCTCTCTGACGACTTTTTTGGAGCTGTATTGATGTTTTGGTCTTTTTGACATGCGATGACATTTTTTTGGCAGTTTTCCCACCATCAGTTGAAAAGCTTACAGCACCTGGTATTCCCAGGGGGTCTCCTATTCAAGTACTGACCAGGCCCCGTCCGTGCTTAGATTCCGAGATCAGACGAGATCGGGCGCATGCAGGTTGGTGTGGCCGTAAGCAAAGCCAAACGACACAAAGGTGCCTTCTGAGGATAATGCAAAGTCTTTCTGATGACTTTCTTGGAGCTGTTATGATGTTTTTTTCTTTTATGACATGGGAAGACATTTTTGTCAGTTTTCCCACCATCAGTTGAAAAGCTTACAGCACCTGGTATTCCCAGGGGGTCTCCCATTCAAGTACTGTCCAGGCCCGTCGGTGCTTAGCTTCCGAGATCAGATGAGATCGGGCGTATGCAGGTTGGTGTGGCCGTAAGCAAAGACCAACGCCACAAAGGTGCCTTCTAAGGATGCTGCAAAGCCTTTCTGACGACTTTTTTGGAGATGTATTTGTCTTTTATGACATGGGATGACATTTTTTGGCAGTTTTCCCACCGTCAGTTGAAAAGCTTACAGCACCTGGTATTCCCAGGCGGTCTACCATCCAAGTACTGACCAGGCCCGTCCGTGCTTAGCTTCCACGATCAGACGAGATCGGGCGCATGCAGGTTGGTGTGACTGGAAGTCAAGACAAATGCCACAAATGTGCTTTTTAAGGATGCTGCAAAGTCTTTCTGACGACTTTTTTGGAGCTGTATTGATGTTTTTGTCTTTTTTGACATGCGATGACATTTTTTGGCAGTTTTCCCACCATCAGTTGAAAAGCTTACAGCACCTGGTATTCCCAGGCGGTCTCCCATCCAAGTACTGACGAGGCCCATCCGTGCTTAGATTCCAAGATCAGACGAGATCGGGCATATGCAGGTTGGCGTGGCTGTAAGCGAAAACAAATGCCATAAAGGGGCCTTTTAAGGATGCCGCAAAGTCTTTCTGACGACTTTTTTGGAGCTGTATTGATGTTTTTGTCTTTTTTGACATGGGATGACATTTTTTGTCAGTTTTCCCACCGTCAGTTGAAAAGCTTACAGCACCTGCTATTCCCAGGCGGTCTCCCATCCAAGTACTGACCCGGCCCGTCCGCGCTTAGCTTCCGAGATCAGACGAGATCGGGCGTATGCAGGTTGGTGTGGCCGTAAGCGAAAACAAATGTCACAAAGGGGCCTTTTAAGGATGCCGCAAAGTCTTTTTGACGACTTTTTTGGAGCTGTATTGAAGTTTTTGTCTTTTTTGACATGCGATGACATTTTTTGGCAGTTTTCCCACCATCAGTTGAAAAGCTTACAGCACCTGGTATTCCCAGGCGGTCTCCCATCCAAGTACTTAACAGGCCCGTCCGTGCTTAGCCTCCGAGATCAGACGAATGCAGGTTGGTGTGGCCGTAAGCGAAACCAAATGCCACAAAGGGGCCTTTTAAGGATGCCGCAAAGTCTTTCTGACGACTTCTTTGGAGATGCATTGATGTTTTTGTCTTTTATGACATGGGATGACATTTTTTGTCAGTTTTCCCACTGTCAGTTGAAACGCTTACAGCACCTGGTATTGCCAGGCGGTCTCCCATCCAAGTACTGACCAGGCCCGTCCGTGCTTAGCGTCTGAGATCAGACGAGATCGGGCGTATGCAGGTTGATGTGGCCGTAAGCGAAGACAAATGTCACAAAGGGGCCTTTTAAGGATGCCGCAAAGTCTTTTTGACGACTTTTTTGGAGCTGTATTGAAGTTTTTGTCTTTTTTGACATGCGATGACGTTTTTTGTCAGTTTTCCCACCGTCAGTTGAAAAGCTTATAGCACCTGGTATTCCCAGGCGGTCTTCCATCCAAGTACTGACCAGGCCCGTCCGTGCTTAGCTTCCGAAATCAGACGAGATCGGGCGTATGCAGGTAGGTTTGGCCGTAAGCTAAAACAAATGCCACAAAGGGGCCTTTTAAGGATGCCGAAAAGTCGTTCTGACGACTTTCTTGGAACTGTATTGATGTTTTTGTCTTTTTTGACAAGCGATGACATTTTTTGGCAGTTTTCCCACCGTCAGTTGAAAAGCTTGCAGCACCTAGTTTGCCTAGGCGGTCTCCCATCCAAATACTGACCAGGCCCCTCCGTGCTTAGCTGCCGAGATCAGACGAAATCGGGCGTATGCAGGCTGGTGTGACTGGAAGCCAAGACAAATGCCACAAAGGGGCCTTTTAAGGATGCTGCAACGTCTTTCTGACAACTTTTTTGGAGCTGGATTGATGTTTTTGTCTTTTTTGACATGCGATGACATTTTTTGTCAGTTTTCCCAACATCAGTTGAAAAGCTTACGGCACCTGGTATTCCCAGGGAGTCTCCCATTCAAGTACTGACCAGGCCCGTCCGTGCTGAGATTCCGAGATCAGACGAGATCGGGCGTATGCAGGTTGGTGTGGCCGTAAGCAAAGACAAACGCCACGAAGGTGCCTTCTGAGGATGCTGCAAAGTCTTTCTGACGACTTTTTTGGAGCTGTATTGATGTTTTTGTCTTTTATGAGATGGCATGACATTTTTTGGCAGTTTTCCCACCGTCAGTTGAAAAGCTTACAGCACCTGGTATTCCCAGGCGGTCTCCCATCCAAGTACTGACCAGGCCCGACTGTGCTTAGTTTCCGAGATCTGACGAGATCGGGCGTATGCAGGTTGGTGTGGCCGGAAGCAAAGACAAAAGCCACAAAGGGGCCTTTTAAGGATGCCGCAAAATCTTTCTGACGACTTTTTTGGAGCTGTATTGATCTTTTTTGACATGCGATGACATTTTTTGGCAGTTTTCCCACCGTCAGTTGAAAAGCTTACAGCACCTGGTATTCCCAGGCGGTCTCCCATCCAAGTACTGACCAGGCCCGACCGTGCTTAGCTTCCGAGATCAGACGAGAGCGGGCGTATGCAGGTAGGTGCGGCCGCACGCAAAGGCAAACGCCACAAAGGAGCCTTTTAAGGATGCCGCAAATTCTTCCTGACGACTTTTTTGGAGCTGTATTGAAGTTTTTGTCTTTTTTGACATGCGATGACATTTTTTGGCAGTTTTCCCACCATCAGTTGAAAAGCTTACAGCACCTGGTATTCCCAGGCGGTCTCCCATCCAAGTACTTACCAGGCCCGTCCGTGCTTCGCCTCCGAGATCAGACGAATGCAGGTTGGTGTGGCCGTAAGCGAATCCAAATGCCACAAAGGGGCCTTTTAAGGATGCCGCAAAGTCTTTCTAACGACTTCTTTGGAGATGTATTGATGTTTTTGTCTTTTATGACATGGGATGACATTTTTCGGCAGTTTTCCCACTGTCAGTTGAAAAGCTTACAGCACCTGGTATTGCCAGGCGGTCTCCCATCCAAGTACTGACCAGGCCCGTCCGTGCTTAGCCTCCGAGATCAGACGAGATCGGGCGTATGCAGGTTGGTGTGGCCGTAAGCTAAACCAAATGCCACAAAGGGGCCGTTTGAGGATGCCGCAAAGTCTTTCTGACAACTTTTTTGGAGCTGTATTGAAGTTTTTGTCTTTTTTCACGTGCAATGACATTTTTTGGCAGTTTTCCCACCGTCAGTTGAAAAGCTTACAGCACCTGGTATTGCCAGGCGGTCTCCCATCCAAGTACTGACCAGGCCCGTCCGTGCTTAGCTTTCGAGATCAGACTAGATTGGGCGTATGCAGGTTGGTGTGGCCGTAAGCGAAGACAAATGCCACAAAGGGGCCTTTTAATGATGCCGCAAAGTCTTTCTGACGACTTTTTTGGAGCTGTATTGAAGTTTTTGTCTTTTTTTCACATGCGATGACATTTTTTGGCAGTTTTCCCACCGTCAGTTGAAAAGCTTACAGCACCTGGTATTCCCAGGCGGTCTCCCATCCAAGTACTGACCAGGCCCGTCCGTGCTTAGCTTCTGAGATCAGACGAATGCAGGTTGGTGTGGCCGTAAGCGAAGACAAATGCCACAAAGGGGCCTTTTAAGGATGCCGCAAAGTCTTTCTGACGACTTTTTTGGAGATGTATTGATGTTTTTGTCTTTCATGACATGGGATGACATTTTTTGGCAGTTTTCCCACTGTCAGTTGAAAAGCTTACAGCACCTGGTATTGCCAGGCTGTCTCCCATCCAAGTACTGACCCGGCCCGTCCGTGCTTAGCTTCTGAGATCAGACGAGATCGGGCGTTTGCAGGTTGGTGTGGCCATAAGCAAAGACATCTGCCACAAAGGGGCCTTTTAAGGATGCCGCAAAGTCTTTCTGACGACTTTTTTGGAGTTGTATTGTTTTTGTCTTTTTTGACATGCGATGACATTTTTTGGCAGTTTTCCCACCGTTAGTTGAAAAGCTTACAGCACCTGGTATTCCCAGGCGGTCTCCCATCCAAGTACTGACCAGGCCGGTCCGTGCTTAGCTTCCGAGATCAGACGAGATCGGGCGTATGCAGGTAGGTGTGGCCGTAAGCGAAAACAAACGCCACAAAGGTGCCTTTTAAGGATGCCGCAAAGTCTTTCTGACGACTTTTTTGGAGCTGTATTGATGTTTTTGTCTTTTTTAACATGCGATGACATTTTTTGGCAGTTTTCCCACCATCAGTTGAAAAGTTTACAGCACCTGGTATTCCCAGGCGGTCTCCCATCCAAGTACTGACCAGGTCAGTCCGTGCTTAGCTTCCGAGATCAGACGAGATCGGGCGTATGCAGGTAGGTGTGGCCGTAAGCCAAAACAAATGCCACAAAGGTGCCTTTTAAGGATTCCGCAAAGTCTTTCTGACGACTTTTTTGGAGCTGTATTGATGTTTTTGTCTTTTTTGACATGCGATGACATTTTTTGGCAGTTTTCCCACCGTCAGTTGAAAAGCTCACAGCACCTGGTATTCCCAGGCGGTCTCCCATCCAAGTACTGACCAGGCCCGACCGTGCTTAGCTTCCGAGATCAGACGAGATCCGGCGCATGCAGGTTGGTGTGGCCGTAAGCGAAGACAAAAGCCACAAAGGGGCCTTTTAAGGATGCCGCAAAATCTTTCTGACGACTTTTTTGGAGGTGTATTGATGTTTTTGTCTTTTTTGACATGCAATGACATTTTTTGACAGTTTTCCCACCGTCAGTTGAAAAGCTTACAGCACCTGATATTCCCAGGCGGTCTCTCATCCAAGTGCTGACCAGGCCCGTCCGTGCTTAGCTTCCGAGATCAGACGTATGCAGGTTGGTGGGGCCGTAAGCGAAAACGAATATCACAAAGGGGCCTTTTAAGGATGCTGCAAAGTCTTTCTTACGACTTCTTTAGAGATGTATTGATGTTTTTGTCTTTTATGACATGGGATGACATTTTTTGGCAGTTTTCCCACCGTCAGTTGAAAAGCTTACAGCACCTGGTATGCCCAGGCGGTCTCCCATCCAAGTACTGACCAGGCCCGTCCGTGCTTAGCCTCCGAGATCAGACGAGATCGGGCGTATGCAGGTTGGTGTGGCCGTAAGCGAAGACAAATGCCACAAAGAGGCCTCTTAAGGATGCCGCAAAGTCTTTCTGACAACTTTTTTGGAGCTGTATTGTTTTTGTCTTTTTTGACATGCGATGACATTTTTTGGCAGTTTTCCCACTGTCAGTTGAAAAGCTTATAGCACCTGGTATTGCCAGGTGGTCTCCCATCCAAGTGCTGACCAGGCCCGTCCGTGCTTAGCTTCCGAGATCAGACGAATGCAGGTTGGTGTGGCCGTCAGCGAAGACAAATGCCACAAAGGGGCCTTTTAAGGATGCCGCAAAGTCTTTCTGACGACTTTTTTGGAGCTGTATTGTTTTTGTCTTTTTTGACATGCGATGACATTTTTTGGCAGTTTTCTCACCGTGAGTTGAAAAGCTTACAGCACCTGGTATTCCCAGGCAGACTCCCATCCAAGTACTGACCAGGCCGGTCCGTGCTTAGCTTCCGAGATCAGACGAGATCGGGCGAATGCAGGTTGGTGTGGCCGTAAGCGAAGACAAAAGCCACAAAGGGGCCTTTTAAGGATGCCGCAAAATCTTTCTGACGACTTTTTTGGAGCTGTATTGATCTTTTTTGACATGTAATGACATTTTTTGGCAGTTTTCCCACCGTCAGTTGAAAAGCTTACAGCACCTGGTATTCCCAGGCGGTCTCTCATCCAAGTACTGACCAGGCCCCTCCGTGCTAAGCCTCCGAGATCAGACGAGATCGGGCGTATGCAGGTTGGTGTGGCCGTAAGGGAAACCAAATGCCACAAAGGGGCCTTTTAAGGATGCCGCAAATTCTTCCTGACGACTTTTTTGGAGCTGTATTGAAGTTTTTGTCTTTTTTGACATGCGATGAGATTTTTTGGCAGTTTTCCCACCATCAGTTGAAAAGCTTACAGCACCTGGTATTCCCAGGCGGTCTCCCATCCAAGTAGTGACCAGGCCCGACCGTGCTTAGTTTCCCAGATCAGACGAGATCGGGCGTATGCAGGTTGGTGTGGTCGTAAGCGAAACCAAATGCCACAAAGGGGCCTTTTAAGGATGCCGCAAAGTCTGTCTGACGACTTCTTTGGAGATGTATTGATGTTTTTGTCTTTTATGACATGGGATGACATTTTTTGGCAGTTTTCCCACTGTCAGTTGAAAAGCTTACAGCACCTGGTATTGCCAGGTGGTCTCCCATCCAAGTACTTACCAGGCCAGTCCGTGCTTAGCCTCCGAGATCAGACGAATGCAGGTTGGTGTGGCCGTAAGCGAAATGAAACGCCACAAAGGGGCCTTTTAAGGATGCCGCAAAGTCTTTCTGACAACTTTTTCGGAGCTGTATTGTTTTTGTCTTTTTTGACATGCGATGACATTTTTTGGCAGTTTTCCCACCATCAGTTGAAAAGCTTACAGCACCTGGTATTCCCAGGCGGTCTCCCATCCAAGTAGTGGCCAGGCCCGACCGTGCTTAGCTTCCCAGATCAGACGAGATCGGGCGTATGCAGGTTGGTGTGGCCGTAAGCAAAACCAAAGGCCACAAAGGGGCCTTTTAAGGATGCCGCAAAGTCTTTCTGACGACTTCTTTGGAGATGTATTGATGTTTTTGTCTTTTATGACATGGGATGACATTTTTTGGCAGTTTTCCCACTGTCAGTTGAAAAGCTTACAGCACCTGGTATTGCCAGGTGGTCTCCCATCCAAGTACTTACCAGGCCAGTCCGTGCTTAGCCTCCGAGATCAGACGAATGCAGGTTGGTGTGGCCGTAAGCGAAATGAAACGCCACAAAGGGGCCTTTTAAGGATGCCGCAAAGTCTTTCTGACAACTTTTTCGGAGCTGTATTGTTTTTGTCTTTTTTGACATGCGATGACATTTTTTGGCAGTTTTCCCACCATCAGTTGAAAAGCTTACAGCACCTGGTATTCCCAGGCGGTCTCCCATCCAAGTACTTACCAGGCCCGTCCGTGCTTAGCCTCCGAGATCAGACGAATGCAGGTTGGTGTGGCCGTAAGCGAAATGAAACGCCACAAAGGGGCCTTTTAAGGATGCCGCAAAGTCTTTCTGACAACTTTTTCGGAGCTGTATTGTTTTTGTCTTTTTTGACATGCGATGACATTTTTTGGCAGTTTTCCCACCGTCAGTTGAAAAGCTTGCAGCACCTGGTATTACCAGGCGGTCTCCCATCCAAGTACTGACAAGGCCCGTCTGTGCTTAGCTTCTGAGATCAGACGAGATCGGGCGTATGCAGGTTGGTGTGGCCGTAAGCGAAAACAAACGCCACAAAGGAGCCTTTTAAGGATGCCGCAAAGTGTTTCTGCCGACTTTTTTGGAGCTCTATTGATGTTGTTGTCTTTTTTGACATGGGATGACATTTTTTGGCAGTTTTCTCACTGTCAGTTGAAAAGCTTACAGCACCTGGTATTCCCAGGCGGTCTCCCATCCAAGTACTGACCAGGCCCGACCATGCTTAGCTTCCGAGATCAGGCGTATGCAGGTAGGTGTGGCCGTAAGCGAAAACAAACGCCACAAAGGAGCCTTTTAAGGATGCCGCAAAATCTTTCTGACGACTTTTTTGGAGCTGTATTGATGTTTTTCTCTTTTTTGACATGCGATGACATTTTTTGTCAGTTTTTCCACCGTAAGTTGAAAAGCTTACAGCACCTGGTATTCCCAGGCGGTCTCCCATCCAAGTACTGACCAGACCCGTCGTGCTTAGCTTCCGAGATCAGACGAGATCGGGCGTATGCAGGTTCGTGTGGCCGTCAGCGAAGACAAATGCCACAAAGGGGCCTTTTAAGGATGCCGCAAAGGCTTTCTGACGACTTTTTAGGAGCTGTATTGTTTTTGTCTTTTTTGACATGCGATGACATTTTTTGGCAGTTTTCCCACTGTCAGTTGAAAAGCTTACAGCATCTGGTATTCCCAGGCGGTCTCCCATCCAAGTACTGACCAGGCCCGTCCGTGCTTAGCTTCCGAGATCAGACGAGATCGGGCGTATGCAGGTTGGTGTGGCCGAAAGGGAAGGCAAAAGCCACAAAGGGGCCTTTTAAGGATGCCGCAAAATCTTTCTGACGACTTTTTTGGAGCTGTATTGAAGTTTTTGTCTTTTTTGACATGCGATGACATTTTTTGGCAGTTTTTCCACCGTCACTTGAAAAGCTTACAGCACCTGGTATTCCCAGGCGGTCTCCCATCCAAGTACTGACCAGGGCCGTCCGTGCTTAGCTTCCGAGATCAAACGAGATCGGGCGTATGCAGGTTTGTGTGGCCGTAAGCGAAAACAAACGTCACAAAGGGGCCTTTTAAAGATGCCGCAAAGTCTTTTTGACGACTTTTTTGGAGCTGTATTAAAGTTTTTGTCTTTTTTGACGTGCAATGACATTTTTTGTCAGTTTTCCCACCGTCAGTTGAAAAGCTTACAGCACCTAGTACTCCCAGACGGTCTCCCATTCAAGTACTGACCAGGCCCGTCCGTGCTTAGCTTCCGAGATCAGACGAGATCGGGCGTATGCAGGTTGGTGTGGCCGTAAGCGAAGACAATCGCCACAAAGGGGCCTTTTAAGGATGCCGCAAAGTCTTTCTGATGCCTTTTTTGGAGCTGTATTGATCTTTTTTGACATGCGATGACATTTTTTGTCAGTTTTCCCACCGTCAGTTGAAAAGCTTACAGCACCTGGTATTCCCAGGCGGTCTCCCATCCAAGTACTGACCAGGCCCGTCCGTGCTTAGCTTCTGAGAACAGACGAGATCGGGCGTATGCAGGTTGGTGAGGCCGTAAGCGAAACCAAATGCCACAAAGGGGCCTTTTCAGGATGCCGCAAAGTCTTTCTGACGACTTTTTTGGAGATGTATTGATGTTTTTGTCTTTTTTGACATGCGATGACATTTTTTGTCAGTTTTCCCACCATCAGTTGAAAAGCTTACAGCACCTGGTATTCCCAGGCGGTCTCCCATCCAAGTACTGACCAGGCCCATCCGTGCTTAGCCTCCGAGATCAGACGAGATCGGGCGTATGCAGGTTGGTGTAGACGTAAGCGAAGACAAACGCCACAAAGGTGCCTTTTAAGGATGCCGCAAAGTCTTTCTGACGACTTTTTTGGGGCTGTATTGATGTTTTTGTCTTTTTTGACAGGCGATGACATTTTTTGGCAGTTTTCCCACCGTCAGTTGAAAAGCTTACAGCACCTGGTATTCCCAGGCGGTCTCCCATCCAAGTACTGACCAGGCCCGTGCGTGCTTAGCTTCCGAGATCGGGCGTATGCAGGTAGGTGTGGCAGCAAGCGAAGACAAACGCCACAAAGGAGCCCTTGAAGGATGCCGCAAAGTCTTTCTGACGACTTTTTTGGAGCTGTATTGAAGTTTTTGTCTTTTTTGACATGCGATGACATTTTTTGGCAGTTTTTCCACTGTCAGTTGAAAAGCTTACAGCACCTGGTATTCCCAGGCGGTCTCCCATCCAAGTACTGACGAGGCCCGTCCGTGCTTAGCTTCCGAGATCCGAGATCGGGCGTATGCAGGTTGGTGTGGCCGTGGCGAAGACAAATGCCACAAAGGGGCCTTTAAGGATGCCGCAAAGTCTTTCTGACGACTTTTTTAGAGCTGTATTGTTTTTGTCTTTTTTGACATGCGATGACATTTTTTGTCAGTTTTCCCACCGTCAGTTGAAAAGCTTACAGCACCTGGCATTCCCAGGCGGTCTCCTATCCAAGTACTGACCAGGCCCGTCCGTGCTTAGCTTCCGAGATCAGACGAGATCGGGCGTATGCAGGCTGGTGTGGCCGTAAGCGAAAACAAACGTCACAAAGGGGCCTTTGAAGGATGCCACAAAGTCTTTTTGACGACTTTTTGGAGCTGTATTGAAGTTTTTGGTTTTTTTGACATGCGATGACATTTTTTGGCAGTTTTCTCACAGTCGGTTGAAAAGCTTACAGCACCTGGTATTCCCAGGCGGTCTCCCATCCAAGTACTGACCAGGCCCGACCGTGCTTAGCTTCCGAGATCAGACGAGATCGGGCGTATGCAGGTTGGTGTGGCCGTAAGCAAAAACAAACGCCACAAAGGGGCCTTTTAAGGATGCCGAAAAGTCTTTCTGACGACTTTTTTGGAGCTGTATTGATGTTTTTGTCTTTTTTGACAGGCGATGACATTTTTTGGCAGTTTTCCCACCGTCAGTTGAAAAGCTTACAGCACCTGGTATTCCTAGGCGGTCTCCCATGCAAGTACTGACCAGGCCCGACCGTGCTTAGCTTCCGAGATCAGACGAGATCGGGCGTATTCAGGTAGGTGTGGCCGTAAGCTAAAACAAACGGCACAAAGGAGCCTTTTAAGGATGCCGCAAAGTCTTTCTGATGACTTTTTTGGAGCTGTATTGATGTTTTTGTCTTTTTTGACAGGCGATGACATTTTTTGGCAGTTTTCCCACCGTCAGTTACAGCACTTGGTATTCCCAGGCTGTCTCCCATCCAAGTACTGACCAGGCCCAACCGTGCTTAGGTTCCGAGATCAGATGAGATCGGGCGTATGTAGGTTGGTGTGGCCGTAGGCAAAGACAAAAGCCACAAAGGTGCCTTCTAAGGATGCTGCAAAGTCTTTGTAACGATTTTTTTGGAGCTGTATTGATGTTTTTGTCTTTTATGAGATGGGATGACATTTTTTGGCAGTTTTCCCACCGTCAGTTGAAAAGGTTACAGCACCTGGTATTCCGAAGTAGTCTTCCATCCAAGTACTGACCAGGCCCTACCGTGCTTAGCTTCCGAGATCAGACGAGATTGGGCATATGCAGGTTGGTGTGGCCATAAGCGAAAACAAATGCCACAAAGGGGCCTTTTAAGGATGCCGCAAAGTCTTTCTGACGACTTTTTTGGAGCTGTATTGATGTGTTTGTCTTTTTTGACATGCGATGACATTTTTTGGCAGTTTTCCCACCGTCAGTTGAAAAGCTTACAGCACCTGGTATTCCCAGGCGGTCTACCATCCAAGTACTGACCAGGTCCGACCGTGTTGAGCCTCCGAGATCAGACGAGATCGGGCGTATGCAGGTTGGTGTAGCCGAAAGGGAAGACAAAAGCCACAAAGGGGCCTTTTAAGGATGCCGCAAAATCTTTCTGACGACTTTTTGGAGCTTTATTGATGTTTTTGTCTTTTTTGACATGGAATGACATTTTTTGGCAGTTTTCCCACCGTCAGTTGAAAACCTTACGGCAACTGGAATTCCCAGGCGGTCTCCCATTCAAGTACTGACCAGGCCCGTCCGTGCTTAGCTTCGGAGATCAGACGAGATCAGGCGCATGCAGGTTGGTGTGGCCGGAAGCGAAGAGAAATGCCACAAAGGGGCCTTTTAAGGATGCCGCAAAGTCTTTCTGACGACTTTTTGGGAGCTGTATTGATGTTTTTGTCTTTTTTGGCAGGCGATGACATTTTTTGGCAGTTTTCCCACCGTCAGTTGAAAAGCATACAGCTCCTGGTATTCCCAGGCGGTCTCCCATTCAAGTACTGACCAGACCCGTCCGTGCTTAGCTGCCGAGATCAGACGAGATCGGGCGTATGCAGGTTGGTGTGGGCGTCAGCGAAAACAAACGCCACAAAGGGGCCTTTTAAGGATGCCGCAAAGTCTTTCTGACGACTTCTTCGGAGCTGAATTGATGTTTTTATCTTTTTTGACATGCGATGACATTTTTTGGCAGTTTTCCCGCCGTCAGTTGAAAAGCTTACAGCACCTGGTATTCCCAGGCTGTCTCCCATCCAAGTATTGACCAGGCCCGTCCGTGCTTAGCTTCCGAGATCAGACGAGATCGGGCGTATGCAGGTAGGTGTGGCTGTAAGCGAAAACAAATGCCACAAAGGTGCCTTCTAAGGATGCTGCAAAGTCTTTCTGACGATTTTTTTGGAGCTGTATTGATGTTTTTGTCTTTTATGAGATGGAATGACATTTTTTGGCAGTTTTCCCACTGTCACTTGAAAAGCTTACAGCACCTGGTATTCCCAGGCTGTCTCCCATCCAAGTACTGACCAGGCCCGTCCGTGCTGAGCTTCCAAGATCAGACGAGATCGGGCGTATGCAGGTTGGTGTAGCCGAAAGGGAAGACAAAAGCCACAAAGGGGCCTTTTAAGGATGCCGCAAAATCTTTCTGACGACTTTTTTGGAGCTGTATTGATGTTTTTGTCTTTTTTGACATGCGATGACATTTTTTGGCAGTTTTCCCACCGTCAGATGAAAAGATTACAGCACCTGGGAGTCCCAGGCCGTCTCCCATCCAAGTACTGACCAGGCCCGTCCGTGCTTAGCTTCCGAGATCAGACGAGACCGGGCGTATGCAGGTTGGTGTGGCCGTCAGCGAAGACAAATGCCACAAAGGGGCCTTTTAAGGATGCCGCAAAGTCTTTCTGACGAATTTTTTGGAGCTGTGTTGTTTTTGTCTTTTTTGACATGCGATGACATTTTTGGCAGTTTTCCCACCGTCAGTTGAAAAGCTTACAGCACCTAGTATTCCCAGGCGGTCTCCCATCCAAGTACTGACCAGGCCCGTCCGTGCTTAGCTTCTGAGATCAGACGAGATCGGGCTTATGCAGGTTGGTGTGGCCGTAAGCGAAGACAAATGCCACAAAGGGGCCTTTTAAGGATGCCGCAAAGTCTTTCTGACGACTTTTTTGGAGCTGTATTGTTTTTGTCTTTTTTGACATGCGATGACATTTTTTGGCAGTTTTCCCACCGTAAGTTGAAAAGCTTACAGCACCTGGTATTCCCAGGCGGTCTCCCATCCAAGTACTGACCAGGCCCGTCCGTGCTTAGCTTCCGAGATCAAACGAGATCGGGCGTATGCAGGTTTGTGTGGCCGTAAGCGAAAACAAACGTCACAAAGGGGCCTTTTAAAGATGCCGCAAAGTCTTTTTGACGACTTTTTTGGAGCTGTATTAAAGTTTTTGTCTTTTTTGACGTGCAATGACATTTTTTGTCAGTTTTCCCACCGTCAGTTGAAAAGCTTACAGCACCTAGTACTCCCAGACGGTCTCCCATTCAAGTACTGACCAGGCCCGTCCGTGCTTAGCTTCCGAGATCAGACGAGATCGGGCGTATGCAGGTTGGTGTGGCCGTAAGCGAAGACAATCGCCACAAAGGGGCCTTTTAAGGATGCCGCAAAGTCTTTCTGATGCCTTTTTTGGAGCTGTATTGATCTTTTTTGACATGCGATGACATTTTTTGTCAGTTTTCCCACCGTCAGTTGAAAAGCTTACAGCACCTGGTATTCCCAGGCGGTCTCCCATCCAAGTACTGACCAGGACCGTCCGTGCTTAGCTTCTGAGAACAGACGAGATCGGGCGTATGCAGGTTGGTGAGGCCGTAAGCGAAACCAAATGCCACAAAGGGGCCTTTTCAGGATGCCGCAAAGTCTTTCTGACGACTTTTTTGGAGATGTATTGATGTTTTTGTCTTTTTTGACATGCGATGACATTTTTTGTCAGTTTTCCCACCATCAGTTGAAAAGCTTACAGCACCTGGTATTCCCAGGCGGTCTCCCATCCAAGTACTGACCAGGCCCATCCGTGCTTAGCCTCCGAGATCAGACGAGATCGGGCGTATGCAGGTTGGTGTAGACGTGGCGAAGACAAAAGCCACAAAGGTGCCTTTTAAGGATGCCGCAAAGTCTTTCTGACGACTTTTTGGGGCTGTATTGATGTTTTTGTCTTTTTTGACAGGCGATGACATTTTTTGGCAGTTTTCCCACCGTCAGTTGAAAAGCTTACAGCACCTGGTATTCCCAGGCGGTCTCCCATCCAAGTACTGACCAGGCCCGTCCGTGCTTAGCTTCCGAGATCGGGCGTATGCAGGTAGGTGTGGCCGCAAGCGAAGACAAACGCCACAAAGGAGCCCTTTAAGGATGCCGCAAAGTCTTTCTGACGACTTTTTTGGAGCTGTATTGAAGTTTTTGTCTTTTTTGACATGCGATGACATTTTTTGGCAGTTTTCCCACTGTCAGTTGAAAAGCTTACAGCACCTGGTATTGCCAGGCGGTCTCCCATCCAAGTACTGACCAGGCCCGTCCGTGCTTAGCTTCTGAGATCAGAGGAGATCGGGCGTATGCAGGTTGGTGTGGCCATAAGCGAAGACAAAAGCCACAAAGGGGCCTTTTAAGGATGCCACAAAGTCTTTCTGACGACTTTTTTGGAGCTGTATTGATGTTTTTGTCTTTTTTGACAGGCGATGACATTTGTTGGCAGTTTTCCCACCGTCAGTTGAAAAGCTTACAGCACCTGGTCTTCCCAGGCGGTCTCCCACCCAAGTACTGACCAGGCCCGTCCGTGCTTAGCTTCCGAAATGAGACGAGATCGTGCGCATGCAGGTTGGTGTGGCCGTAAACGAAACCAAAGGCCACAAAGGGGCCTTTTAAGGATGCCGCAAAGTCTTTCTGACGACTTTTTTGTAGATGGTATTGTATTTTATGCCATGCGATGACATTTTTAGGCTGTTTTACAACCGTCTGTTGAAAAGCTTACAGCACCTGGTATTCCCAGGCGGTATCCCATCCAAGTACTGACCAGGCCGGTCCGTGCTTAGCTTCCGAGATCAGACGAGATCGGGCGTATGCAGGTAGGTGTGGCCGCATGCAGGTAGGTGTGGCCGCATCGAAAACCAACGCCACAAAGGAGCCCTTTAAGGATGCCGCAAAGTCTTTCTGACGACTTTTTTGGAGCTGTATTGATGTTTTTGTCTTTTTTGACAGGCGATGACATTTTTTGGCAGTTTTCCCACCGTCAGTTGAAAAGCTTACAGCACCTGGTATTCCCAGGCGGTCTCCCATCCAAGTACTGACCAGTCCCGTCCGTGCTTAGCTTCCGAGATCAGACGAGATCGGGCGTGTGCAGGTTGGTGTGGCCGTAAGCGAAAACAAATACCACAAAGGGACCTTTTAAGGATGCCGCAAAGTCTTTCTGACGACTTTTTGTGAGATGTATTGAAGAATTTGTCTTTTTTGACATGCGATGACATTTTTTGTCAGTTTTCCCACCGTCAGTTGAAAATCTTACAGGACCTGGTACTCCCAGGCGGTCTCCCATCCAAGTACTGACCAGGCCCGTCCTCGCTTAGCTTTCGAGATCAGACGAGATCGGGCGTATGCAGGTTGGTGTGGCCGTAAGCTAAAACAAATGCCACAAAGGGGCCTTTTAAGGATGCCGCAAAGTCTTTTTGACGACTCTGTTGGAGCTGTATTGATGTTTTTGTCTTTTTTGACATGCGATGACATTTTTTGTCAGTTTTCCCACCATCAGTTGAAAAGCTTACAGCACCTGGTATTCCCAGGCGGTCTCCCATCCAAGTACTGACCAGGCCCATCCGTGCTTAGCCTCCGAGATCAGACGAGATCGGGCGTATGCAGGTTGGTGTAGACGTAAGCGAAGACAAAAGCCACAAAGGTGCCTTTTAAGGATGCCGCAAAGTCTTTCTGACGACTTTTTTGGGGCTGTATTGATGTTTTTGTCTTTTTTGACAGGCGATGACATTTTTTGGCAGTTTTCCCACCGTCAGTTGAAAAGCTTACAGCACCTGGTATTCCCAGGCGGTCTCCCATCCAAGTACTGACCAGGCCCGTGCGTGCTTAGCTTCCGAGATCGGGCGTATGCAGGTAGGTGTGGCAGCAAGCGAAGACAAACGCCACAAAGGAGCCCTTGAAGGATGCCGCAAAGTCTTTCTGACGACTTTTTTGGAGCTGTATTGAAGTTTTTGTCTTTTTTGACATGCGATGACATTTTTTGGCAGTTTTCCCACTGTCAGTTGAAAAGCTTACAGCACCTGGTATTGCCAGGCGGTCTCCCATCCAAGTACTGACCAGGCCCGTCCGTGCTTAGCTTCTGAGATCAGAGGAGATCGGGCGTATGCAGGTTGGTGTGGCCATAAGCGAAGACAAAAGCCACAAAGGGGCCTTTTAAGGATGCCACAAAGTCTTTCTGACGACTTTTTTGGAGCTGTATTGATGTTTTTGTCTTTTTTGACAGGCGATGACATTTGTTGGCAGTTTTCCCACCGTCAGTTGAAAAGCTTACAGCACCTGGTCTTCCCAGGCGGTCTCCCACCCAAGTACTGACCAGGCCCGTCCGTGCTTAGCTTCCGAAATGAGACGAGATCGGGCGTATGCAGGTTGGTGTGGCCGTAAGCGAAACCAAATGCCACAAAGGGGCCTTTTAAGGATGCCGCAAAGTTTTTCTGACGACTTTTTTGGAGATGTCTTTGTCTTTTATGACATGCGATGACATTTTTTGGCAGTTTTCCCACCGTCAGTTGAAAAGCTTACAGCACCTGGTATTCCCAGGCGGTCTCTCATCCAAGTACTGACCAGGCCGGTCCGTGCTTAGCTTCCGAGATCAGACGAGATCGGGCGTATGCAGGTAGGTGTGGCCGCATGCAGGTAGGTGTGGCCGCATCGAAAACCAACGCCACAAAGGAGCCCTTTAAGGATGCCGCAAAGTCTTTCTGACGACTTTTTTGGAGCTGTATTGATGTTTTTGTCTTTTTTGACAGGCGATGACATTTTTTGGCAGTTTTCCCACCGTCAGTTGAAAAGCTTACAGCACCTGGTATTCCCAGGCGGTCTCCCATCCAAGTACTGACCAGTCCCGTCCGTGCTTAGCTTCCGAGATCAGACGAGATCGGGCGTGTGCAGGTTGGTGTGGCCGTAAGCGAAAACAAATACCACAAAGGGACCTTTTAAGGATGCCGCAAAGTCTTTCTGACGACTTTTTGTGAGATGTATTGAAGAATTTGTCTTTTTTGACATGCGATGACATTTTTTGTCAGTTTTCCCACCGTCAGTTGAAAATCTTACAGGACCTGGTACTCCCAGGCGGTCTCCCATCCAAGTACTGACCAGGCCCGTCCTCGCTTAGCTTTCGAGATCAGACGAGATCGGGCGTATGCAGGTTGGTGTGGCCGTAAGCTAAAACAAATGCCACAAAGGGGCCTTTTAAGGATGCCGCAAAGTCTTTTTGACGACTCTGTTGGAGCTGTTTTGAAGTTTTTGTCTTTTTTAACATGCGATGACATTTTTTGTCAGTTTTCCCACCATCAGTTGAAAAGCTTACAGCACCTGGTATTCCCAGGCGGTCTCCCATCCAAGTACTGACCAGGCCCATCCGTGCTTAGCCTCCGAGATCAGACGAGATCAGGCGTATGCATTTTTTTTTTTTTTTTTTTTCGACTTTTTTGGAGCTGTATTGATGTTTTTGTCTTTTTTAACATGCAATGACATTTTTTGGCAGTTTTCCCACCGTCAGTTGAAAAGCTTACAGCACCTGGTACTCCCAGGCGGTCTCCCATCTAAGTACTGACCAGGCCCGACCGTGCTTAGCTTCCGAGATCAGACGAGATCGGGCGTATGCATTTTTTTTTTTTTTCTCTTTTTTATTGAAGACAATCAAACAATCACAAAACACACACACTTAATATTCACAAATCCCTCCACCACCCAGAACACAAAAAAATCAGGAGTATTTACACATTGTAGAACTATTTACATACATGACTATTTACATATTTACATATTTACAAAACAAAAAAAAACAAACAAACCAAAAAAACCCTACATTGATTACCCATTGTCAAAGTGAAACACCAATCCACCATCTCCCTCGATTGTGATGTACGTGCTCGCATCCACAAACCCCTTGTCGAAATCATCCCCATCAATATAACTATAAATCAAATTAATATCCCTCCTGATCAGTCTTTTGAAAATTGTCCAAACCTCAGCTCTCCTCCTCTCATATTGGGCCAAGTTCCTTCTCAGTTTGACGGCAAGCCTTGCATGGCTCAGCACATAGTTTACAAGAGACACATTGCACTCACTCCTTCGCCCATTCACTCCAAACAACCACAACCTCTTCCAATCCATTCTCTCTGCCATGTTCCCACTCCAACATCTATTTATCAATTCTTTCATTCTCTCAAAATAAACTTGCAATCCTTCACATTCGACAAACTCATGCATACATGTTTCAACACACACACCACACACCTCGCACTCTTTCCTCACGCTCTCATCAAATTTGCTAATAACTAAATTATTGAAAACCCTGTTGTGACGTAACAAAAATCAAAATCTTCGCACTCCACACTGTTCCATTTCACTCTCAAGTTTTTCCATATACCCTTCACATCCATATCACTCACCACTCTCTCCCACACTTTTTCAGCAGCCGGTCTCCTCACATCCCTCCCTCTCAACACTCTATATATCGTTCTTGTTTTCACACTTGTCAAACTCACACACTTATCCCCTCTCCCACATACATCTCCAACTCCCTCCCTCCTCCGTATCAGCCTCTCTTTCAATCATACATTTCCATTCAACCGGTATCCCATCCTTTATTTTTCCCATCACCCCCTCTGCCATGCCCAACCAGATTTCCTCCCCTCTCTCTCACTTCATCCACGATCACCTGTGCCCTCATAAACCCCGGTACATATTCATAAACTATATCCCTGATTTTCCTGAACCCCGCCCTCCATATGACTCCATTATATATTGTTCCCCGATTGTGTGTTATTTTGGATTCATGAATATTGGTTGTTCCCATACCTGTCTCACATTCTTACACTCATACTTCACGTTGCCCACAAACTCTCCCCACGCTTCCAACATCTCCTGATAAAACTCAGTCACACCACTCATCATCCCTTTCTTCAATTTCATAAACACCACACTCTCTCCACACTCTCCACATTTATCCAACACCCCTCTTAAAAACACCTTCCATACATGGTCGTTCTTATTTTTTAAAAACCTCACCATCATCTTCACCCTCAGTGCTTTCTTCTTCTTCTCTAGATTAATCAACTTTAACCCACCGTCCTCGTACTCGTTTTCCATCACCTCCCGTGCAATCCTCACTCCCTTCCCTCCCCACACAAACTCACTCACCATTCTGTTCACCTCTTGGATCACTCTCTCAGGCACATCCATCACATTCATCACATACACAAGCTTACTCATCACCAGCGTGTTCACAACCGTCACCTTCCCTTTAAGTTTCAACCCCCTAACTTTCCAAAATCCTAACGATCTCTTTATTTTATTAATTATCTCCTCATATTGAATGTCTCTCCCTTTCCTATCTTCTATCCCTAAATATATCCCTAACACCCTAAAATAATCCTTTCTCTCGCTCAGCCCTATCTCACATCTCCCTACTCTATCAGTCCCTATGTACATAATCTCTGATTTCTCAATATTAACCTTCGCCCCTGACGCCCTACCATACATCCCTACACTCTTAAATACTTCACCTACACTATCCTTATCCCTAACTGTGACTGTTGTGTCGTCTGCATACTGATATAATAAACTGGTGCTCCCATCCGGTAACTCTATGCCCCTAATCTCACCATTGTGCGACAGGAGTGCCGCCCTCCGCCAACAGAGAGTACAGCAGAGCCGACAGCGGACACCCCTGTCTAACTGACCTCTCTAACCTAAACGTGTCTGTGACTATCCCATTAATCTTAATACAACTAACTGCCCTGCTATACAACCTCCTAATCCACCCAATTAACCTGTGCCCAAATCCCATTTTCTCTAACACCCTGTACAAATATTTGTGATCTACTCTGTCAAATGCTTTATTTAAATCTAGACTCACCACTATCCCTGATCCCTGCTCTTTCATGTACTGTATTGTGTCCCTCACGCTACTGATTGTGTCCGCTATGTCCCTACCTGGTATGCTGTATGCTTGTGTATTTCCCACCACCTTCCCTATAACTCTTTTAATCCTATTAGCTAACACCCGTGCCAGAATTTTGTAGTCATTATTTAACATGCTAAGCGGCCTGTAATTTTCTAATCTTTCCCTAGCTCCCTTTTTGTAAATGATGCTAACTACCCCTATTGTCATGCTCTCTACCATCTGCCCTGTTTCTTCTATCCATCTAAATAACCTCTCTAATACTGGTACTAACTCTACCCTAAATTCCCTATAAAACTCTCCTGTCAACCCATCTATCCCTGGACTCTTATTCCTCCCTAACCCTGCTATTGCTGCTTCTATCTCACCTGTCCCTATCTCTCCCTCACAGCTGTCCCTGTCATCTTCACTCAGCCTAGCTCTAACTTTATCTAACACTAACTCTATATCCCTATCCTCTATCTCATCTTTCCTAAATAAATCCTTATAAAACTCCTGCACTCTCTCAGCTATCCCTACAAAATCTGTCACCATCCTCCCATCTTTCCCTACCACTTTTCCTAAATAATTCTTTCCCTGCTTACTTTTTTCCATCCCTAAAAAGTACCTTGTGCATTTCTCACCCTCAACTAAATTCCTAGCCCTGCTCCTAACTATCGCCCCATTACACCTTTTCTGCTCTATTTCCCTCAACTCTTCTTTTATCCTGATATATTCTCCTAAATCTCTCCCTGTCTCTCTATCCACTCTCCCTATCTCCCTATCTAACTCCTCTTTTAACTCCCTCTCTCTTGCCCTGTCTCTCCTTTTCCTGTCCCTACAATATTTTATAGTCATATTTTTAATTCCCTCTTTCACACTCTCCCACCACCTCCCAATGTTCTCCTCATACATTCTCTCATCCATTCTTCTTCTCAGACACTCTCTCACTTTCATCTTATAATCTTTCTCTTTCAACACATCACCATTCAGACACCACACTCCTCCCCCCCTCCTCTCCCGTGTACGCCCCAAACTGAACCCTATCACCTTGTGATCACTAAGTGCAGTTACATTAAAAGCTATTGGCCCTATCCTACCCTCTATGCCCCTTGTGCTCAATACTAAATCTATCCTACTTTGTTTTAACACCCTCCACTATTTGTGCTCTGGTAAAATCTCTCCCATCCACATTCCTTTCTCTCCACACATCCATCATATCTTTCACACTCATCATTTCTTTCAACACGCCCCTCGACGAATCACTCCTATAACACACATTCGACACATCCATTCTCCCTAAACACACATTAAAATCCCCCACTATGATACAGTTTTGTTGACACATCCCCCCCACTTTACTCTGTGTATCCCGCCTTTCCCTCTCATCATTTGGTGCATATATATTGATCAACTGAAAAGTTTCCCCCATGTGCTCAAAATTAATCCCTATCACTCTCCCCTCACCATCATTCACACACATCCTCACATCCTCAATCACACCTCTTTTACACAAAATTGCCACCCCTTTCACTCTGTTCTCACCATTATTCACAAAAGTTTCCCCCACCCACTCCTTCACACACTCTAACATACACTCACCATCCCAATGTGTCTCTTGTAAACAGATTATGTCGGCTGAGCATCTTTGCAAGGCTTGCCGTCGTCTGTCTACACTTCTTAGCCCATTAGCGTTAAAGGAGGAGACGCTGATCATAATAAACAAAAATAAAAAAAGAAAATAAACTCACTCAGCGCTTATTTGTGCTTTTCTTCATCTTGACCGTCTTGATGATTTCTTTCCTCCTCTGTGGCTTTTTCCGAGTCTCTGCCACCTTACTCCAGGTGTCCCCATCACTGTCCGTGATATCAGAGTAGTTCACAGTCCCATCTTCCTCCCCCTGGTCTCCCCAGAGTCCCATCAACCACACTCCTTGCCCGTTCCTTCTTCTCATCCTTCTCCATCCGCGCGCTCCCGCCTGTGTTTTCCTCCTCCCTCGGCGTCTTTTCCTCCATCGTCACATCTCCCTCTGCTCCCGACTGTTCCTCTCCCTCCTCCATTCTCTCCTCTGGTTCCTCGTCCTGTCCCGTTGTCTCTCCCTCTCCTCCGTCCGCATCTCCATTCTCCTCCTCTCCGCTCCTCTCGTCTCCGCTCCTCTCGTCCCTGCTCCTCTCGTCTCCGCTCCTCTCGTCCCCGCTCCTCTCGTCTCCGCTCCGGTCCCCGTGTCCTGGATGCCTTTCCTCGTTCTCCTTTCTCTCCCGTCCTCCTCCATCTGCACATTCCCTGGCGTAGTGTCCTTGTTTATGGCATCTATAGCATGTGAATTCTGGGCAGTCGCGCAGGATGTGCCCTGGTTTTATGCATAGCCTGCATACTTTAACTTGCCTGTCGTGGATTACGCGGAAGTATTCCGGTCCCGCTGCCGTGTCAAATTTAACAGAATATGGTAGTGACTGGATGTCTTTGTTGAATTTAACTTTAACATATCTTGTCCCATCAGCTATGTTTGTGTCTGGCCACATCCTTCTCCTTATGGTAGACACCGGCGCTACACCCCAGTTAACAAGTTTCATTGTGATTTCCTAATCTGTGATGTATGCCGGCAGACCCATAAAAGACACAACCATCTCATCATTACAGAGTTCTTTCCCGATGATGTTGGCGTTTTTTATTTTTATCCCATCCAGCAATTTGTTTTTTGCTCCCTCTTTCCCCATGGTGATCTCATATTTAAGTCTCCCAACAGTCCTGCATGCAATCAAATCACCGCATTTTTCTTTGATGTTTCTGATTAGCTCCATCACTGTTATATTGTCCTCTCCTTCGATTTCCACACTGACTGTTAGCTCTTTTTTGTAAGTGGTTTTATTTATTACAGCCATACCATGTCCGTGTTCTTCTGAGCGTTGTCCTTGTCCATTCATAAAATTTATCTCCGTGTTGACCGTCCCAGAGAGCATTTTGCTGCTCCCCACACAGTGAGACACTGCAGGGGAACACAGTCCAAAAATTAGAAACAAGGAAAGTTCAGTAATCTGAAACTTATCCTGACAAAAAAATTGCAAATACAGGCTGCCACACACACAGCAGTGATGATGTGGCAGTGATGATGTGGCACTTCCTCTCTCTCTCGCTCTCTCTCTCTCAGTGGGCGTATGCAGGTTGGTGTGGCCGTAAGCAAAGACAAAGGCCACAAAGGTGCCTTCTAAGGATGCTGCAAAGTCTTTCTGACGATTTTTTGGGAGCTGTATTGATGTTTTTGTCTTTTTTGACATGCGATGACATTTTTTGGCAGTTTTCCCACCGTCAGTTGAAAAGCTTACAGCACCTGGTATTCCCAGGCGGTCTCCCATCCAAGTACTTAACAGGCCCGTCCGTGCTTAGCCTCCGAGATCAGACGAATGCAGGTTGGTGTGGCCGTAAGCGAAACCAAATGCCACAAAGGGGCCTTTTAAGGATGCCGCAAAGTCTTTCTGACGACTTTTTTGGGGCTGTATTGATGTTTTTGTCTGTTTTGACAGACGATGACATTTTTTGCAGTTTTCCCACCGTCAGTTGAAAAGCTTACAGCACCTGGTATTCCCAGGCGGTCTCCCATCCAAGTACTGACCAGGCCCGACCGTGCTTAGCTTCCGAGATCAGACGAGATCGGGCGTATGCAGGTTGGTGTGGCCGTAAGCGAAACCACATGCCACAAAGGGGCCTTTTAAGGATGCCGCAAAGTCTTTCTGACGACTTCTTTGGAGATGCATTGATGTTTTTGTCTTTTATGACATGGGATGACATTTTTTGTCAGTTTTCCCACTGTCAGTTGAAACGCTTACAGCACCTGGTATTGCCAGGCGGTCTCCCATCCAAGTACTGACCAGGCCCGTCCGTGCTTAGCTTCTGAGATCAGACGAGATCGGGCGTATGCAGGTTGATGTGGCCGTAAGCGAAGACAAATGTCACAAAGGGGCCTTTTAAGGATGCCGCAAAGTCTTTTTGACGACTTTTTTGGAGCTGTATTGAAGTTTTTGTCTTTTTTGACATGCGATGACGTTTTTTGTCAGTTTTCCCACCGTCAGTTGAAAAGCTTATAGCACCTGGTATTCCCAGGCGGTCTTCCATCCAAGTACTGACCAGGCCCGTCCGTGCTTAGCTTCCGAAATCAGACGAGATCGGGCGTATGCAGGTAGGTTTGGCCGTAAGCTAAAACAAATGCCACAAAGGGGCCTTTTAAGGATGCCGAAAAGTCTTTCTGACGACTTTCTTGGAACTGTATTGATGTTTTTGTCTTTTTTGACAGGCGATGACATTTTTTGGCAGTTTTCCCACCGTCAGTTGAAAAGCTTGCAGCACCTAGTTTGCCTAGGCGGTCTCCCATCCAAATACTGACCAGGCCCGTCCGTTCTTAGCTGCCGAGATCAGACGAAATCGGGCGTATGCAGGCTGGTATGACTGGAAGCCAAGACAAATGCCACAAAGGGGCCTTTTAAGGATGCTGCAACGTCTTTCTGACAACTTTTTTGGAGCTGGATTGATGTTTTTGTCTTTTTTGACATGCGATGACATTTTTTGTCAGTTTTCCCAACATCAGTTGAAAAGCTTACGGCACCTGGTATTCCCAGGGAGTCTCCCATTCAAGTACTGACCAGGCCCGTCCGTGCTGAGATTCCGAGATCAGACGAGATCGGGCGTATGCAGGTTGGTGTGGCCGTAAGCAAAGACAAACGCCACGAAGGTGCCTTCTGAGGATGCTGCAAAGTCTTTCTGACGACTTTTTTGGAGCTGTATTGATGTTTTTGTCTTTTATGAGATGGCATGACATTTTTTGGCAGTTTTCCCACCGTCAGTTGAAAAGCTTACAGCACCTGGTATTCCCAGGCGGTCTCCCATCCAAGTACTGACCAGGCCCGACCGTGCTTAGCTTCCGAGATCTGACGAGATCGGGCGTATGCAGGTTGGTGCGGCCGGAAGCAAAGACAAAAGCCACAAAGGGGCCTTTTAAGGATGCCGCAAAATCTTTCTGACGACTTTTTTGGAGCTGTATTGATCTTTTTTGACATGCGATGACATTTTTTGGCAGTTTTCCCACCGTCAGTTGAAAAGCTTACAGCACCTGGTATTCCCAGGCGGTCTCCCATCCAAGTACTGACCAGGCCCGACCGTGCTTAGCTTCCGAGATCAGACGAGATCGGGCGTATGCAGGTTCGTGTGGCCGTAAGCGAAGACAAATGCCACAAAGGGGCCTTTTAAGGATGCCGCAAAATCTTTCTGACGACTTTTTTGGAGCTGTATTGAAGTTTTTGTCTTTTTTGACATGTGATGACATTTTTTGTCAGTTTTCCCACCGTCAGTTGAAAAGGTTACAGCACCTGGTATTCCCAGGCTGTCTCCCATCCAAGTACTCACCAGGCCCATCCGTGCTTAGCTTCCGAGATCAGACGTATGCAGGTTGGTGTGGCCGTAAGCGAAAACAAATGTCACAAAGTGGACTTTTAAGGATGCCGCAAAGTCTTTTTGAAGACTTTTTTGGAGCTGTATTGAAGTTTTTGTCTTTTTTGACGTGCAATGACATTTTTTGTCAGTTTTCCCACTGTCAGTTGAAAAGCTTACAGCACCTGGTACTCCCAGGCGGTCTCCCATCCAAGTACTGACCAGGCCCGTCTGTGCTTAGCTTCCGAGATTAGACGAGATCGGGCGTATGCAGGTTGGTGTGGCCGTAAGGGAAACCAAAAGCCACAAAGGGGCCTTTTAAGGATGCCGCAGAGTCTTTCTGACGACTTTTTTGGAGATGTATTGATGTTTTTGTCTTTTATGACATGGGATGACATTTCTTGGCAGTTTTCCCAATGTCAGTTGAAAAGCTTACAGCACCTGGTATTGCCAGGCAGTCTCCCATCCAAGTACTGACCAGGCCCGTCCGTGCTTAGCTTCTGAGATCAGACGAGATCGGGTGTGTGCAGGTTGTTGTGGCCGTAAGCGAAGACATCTGCCACAAAGGGGCCTTTTAAGGATGCCGCAAAGTCTTTCTGACGACTTTCTTGGAGTTGTATTGTTTTTGTCTTTTTTGACATGCGATGACATTTTTTGGCAGTTTTCCCACCGTCAGTTGAAAAGCTTACAGCACCTGGTATTCCCAGGCGGTCTCCCATCCAAACACTGACCAGGCCCGTCCATGCTTAGCTTCCGAGATCAGACGAGATCGGGCGTATGCAGGTAGGTGTGGCCGTAAGCAAAAATAAAGGCCACAAAGGAGCCTTTTAAGGATGCCGCAAAGTCCTTCAGACGACGTTTTTGGAGCTGTATTGATGTTTTTGTCTTTTTTGACATGCGATGACATTTTTTGGCAGTTTTCCCACCGTCAGTTGAAAAGCTTACAGCACCTGGTATTCCCAGGCGGTCTCCCATCCAAGTACTGACCAGACCCGTCCGTGCTTAGCTTCCGAGATCAGACGAGATCCGGCGTATGCAGGTTGGTGTGGCCGTAAGCTAAAACAAACGCCACAAAGGGGCCTTTTAAGGATGCCGCAAAGTCTTTCTGACGACTTTTTTAGAGCTGTATTGTTTTTGTCTTTTTTGACATGCGATGACATTTTTTGGCAGTTTTCACACTGTCAGTTGAAAAGCTTACAGCACCTAGTATTGCCAGGCGGTCTCCCATGCAAGTACTGACCAGGCCCGTCCGTGCTTAGCTTCCGAGATCAGACGAGATCGGGCGTATGCAGGTTGGTGTGGCCGTAAGCGAAGACAAATGCCACAAAGGGGCCTTTTAAGGATGCCGCAAAGTCTTTCTGACGACTTTTTTCAAGCTGTATTGTTTTTGTCTTTTTTGACATGCGATGACATTTTTTGTCAGTTTTCCCACCGTCAGTTGAAAAGCTTACAGCACCTGGTATTCCCAGGCGGTCTCCCATCCAAGTACTGACCAGACCCATCCGTGCTTAGCTTCCGAGATCAGACGAGATCGAGCGTATGCAGGTTGGTGTGGCCGTAAGCTAAAACAAATGCCACAAAGGGGCCTTTTAAGGATGCCGCAAAGGCTTTCTGACGACTTTTTTGGAGCTGTGTTGAAGTTTTTGTTTTTTCTGACATGCGATGACATTTTTTGGCAGTTTTCCCACCGTCACCTGAAAAGCCTACAGCACCTGGTATTCCCAGGCGGTCTCCCATCCAAGTACTGACCAGGCCCGTCCATGCTTAGCTTCCGAGATCAGACGTACGCAGGTAGGTGTGGCCGTAAGCGTAACCATATGCCACAAAGGAGCCTTTTAAGGATGCCGCAAAGTCTTTCTGACGACTTCTTTGGAGATGTATTTGTCTTTTATGACATGGGATGACATTTTTTGGCAGTTTTCCCACTGTCATCTGAAAAGCTTACAGCACCTGGTATTCCCAGGCGGTCTCCCATCCAAGTACTGACCAGGCCCGTCCGTGCTTAGCTTCCGAGGTCAGACGAGATCGGGCGCACGCAGGTAGGTGTGGCCGTAAGCGAAACCAAATGCCACAAAGGAGCCTTTTAAGGATGCCGCAAAGTCTTTCTGACGACTTCTTTGGAGATGTATTGATGTTTTTGTCTTTATTGACAGGCGATGACATTTTTTGTCAGTTTTCCCACCGTCAGTTGAAAAGGTTACAGCACCTGGTATTCCCAGGCTGTCTCCCATCCAAGTACTCACCAGGCCCATCCGTGCTTTGCTTCCGAGATCAGACGTATGCAGGTTGGTGTGGCCGTAAGCGAAAACAAATGTCACAAAGTGGCCTTTTAAGGATGCCGCAAAGTCTTTTTGACGACTTTTTTGGAGCTGTATTGAAGTTTTTGTCTTTTTTGACGTGCAATGACATTTTTTGTCAGTTTTCCCACCGTCAGTTGAAAAGCTTACAGCACCTGGTACTCCCAGGCGGTCTCCCATCCAAGTACTGACCAGGCCCGTCTGTGCTTAGCTTCCGAGATTAGACGAGATCGGGCGTATGCAGGTTGGTGTGGCCGTAGGGGAAACCAAATGCCACAAAGGGGCCTTTTAAGGATGCCGCAGAGTCTTTCTGACGACTTTTTTGGAGATGTATTGATATTTTTGTCTTTTATGACATGGGATGACATTTTTTGGCAGTTTTCCCAATGTCAGTTGAAAAGCTTACAGCACCTGGTATTGCCAGGCAGTCTCCCATCCAAGTACTGACCAGGCCCGTCCGTGCTTAGCTTCTGAGATCAGACGAGATCGGGCGTATGCAGGTTGTTGTAGCCGTAAGCAAAGACATCTGCCACAAAGGGGCCTTTTAAGGATGCCGCATAGTCTTTCTGACGACTTTTTTCAAGCTGTATTGTTTTTGTCTTTTTTGACATGCGATGACATTTTTTGGCAGTTTTCCCACCGTCAGTTGAAAAGCTTACAGCACCTGGTATTCACAGGCGGTCTCCCATCCAAGTACTGACCAGTCCCGTCCGTGCTTAGCTTCCGAGATCAGACGAGATCCTGCGTATGCAGGTAGGTGTGGCCGTAAGCGAAAACAAATGCCACAAAGGAGCCTTTTAAGGATGCCGCAAAGTGTTTCTGACGACTTCTTTGGAGATGTATTGATGTTTTTGTCTTTTATGACATGGGATGACATTTTTTGGCAGTTTTCCCACCGTCAGTTGAAAAGCTTACAGCACCTGGTATTCCCAGGCCCGTCCGTGCTTCGCTTCAGAGATCAGACGAGATCGGGAGTATGCAGGTTGGTGTAGCCGTAAGTGAAGACAAATGCCACAAAGGGGCTTTTTAAGGATGCCGCAAAGTCTTTCTGACGACTTTTTTGGAGATGTATTGATGTTTTTGTCTTTTATGACATGCGATGACATTTTTTGGCAGTTTTCCCACTGTCATCTGAAAAGCTTACAGCACCTGGTATTCCCAGGCGGTCTCCCATCCAAGTACTGACCAGGCCCGTCCGTGCTTAGCTTCCGAAATCAGACGAGATCGGGGGTATGCAGGTAGGTGTGGCCGTAAGCGTAACCAAATGCCACAAAGGAGCCTTTTAAGGATGCCGCAAAGTCTTTCTGACGACTTCTTTGAAGATGTATTGATGTTTTTGTCTTTTATGACATGGGATGACATTTTTTGGCAGTTTTCCCACTGTCATCTGAAAAGCTTACAGCACCTGGTATTCCCAGGCGGTCTCCCATCCCAGTACTGACCAGTCCTGTTCGTGCTTAGCTTCCGAGATCAGACGAGATTGGGTGTATGCAGGTTGGAGTGGCCGGAAGCGAAGACAAATGCCACAAAGGGGCCTTTTAAGGATGCCGCAAAGTCTTTCTGACGACTTTTTTGGAGCTGTATTGTTTTTGTCTTTTTTGACATGCGATGACATTTTTTGGCAGTTTTCCCACCGTCAGTTGAAAAGCTTACAGCACCTGGTATTCCCAGGCCCGTCCGTGCTTCGCTTCAGAGATCAGACGAGATCGGGAGTATGCAGGTTGGTGTGGCCGTAAGTGAAGACAAATGCCACAAAGGGGCTTTTTAAGGTTGCCGGAAAGTCTTTCTGCCGACTTTTTTGGAGCTGTATTGTTTTTGTCTTTTTTGACATGCGATGACATTTTTTGGCAGTTTTCTCACCGTCAGTTGAAAAGCTTACAGCACCTGGTATTCCCTGGCGCCCGTCCGTGCTTCGCTTCAGAAATCAGACGAGATCGGGTGTATGCAGGTTGGTGTGGACGTAAGCGAAGACAAATGCCACAAAGGGGCTTTTTAAGGATGCCGCAAAGTCTTTCTGACGACTTTTTTGGAGATGTATTGATTTTTTTGTCTTTTATGACATGCAATGACATTTTTTGGCAGTTTTCCCACGTCATCTGAAAAGCTTACAGCACCTGGTATTCCCAGGCGGTCTCCCATCCAAGTACTGACCAGGCCCGTCCGTGCTTAGCTTCCGAGATCAGACGTGATCGGGCGTATGCAGGTAGGTGTGGCCGTAAGCGAAACCAAATGCCACAAAGGAGCCTTTTAAGGATGCCGCAAAGTCTTTCTGACGACTTCTTTGGAGATGTATTTGTCTTTTATGACATGCGATGACATTTTTTGGCAGTTTTCCCACCGTCAGTTGAAAAGCTTACAGCACCTGGTATTCCCAGGCGGTCTCCCATCCCAGTACTAACCCGTCCTGTTCGTGCTTAGCTTCCGAGAGCAGACGAGATTGGGTGTATGCAGGTTGGAGTGGCCGGAAGCGAAGACAAATGCCACAAAGGGGCCTTTTAAGGATGCCGCAAAGTCTTTCTGACGACTTTTTTGGAGCTGTATTGTTTTTGTCTTTTTTGACATGCGATGACATTTTTTGGCAGTTTTCTCACCGTCAGTTGAAAAGCTTACAGCACCTGGTATTCCCAGGCCCGTCCGTGCTTCGCTTCAGAGATCAGACGAGATCGGGTGTATGCAGGTTGGTGTGGACGTAAGCGAAGACAAATGCCACAAAGGGGCTTTTTAAGGATGCCGCAAAGTCTTTCTGACGACTTTTTTGGAGATGTATTGATTTTTTTGTCTTTTATGACATGCAATGACATTTTTTGGCAGTTTTCCCACCGTCATCTGAAAAGCTTACAGCACCTGGTATTCCCAGGCGGTCTCCCATCCAAGTACTGACCAGGCCCGTCCGTGCTTAGCTTCCGAGATCGGGCGTATGCAGGTAGGTGTGGCCGTAAGCGAAAACATATGCCACAAACGAGCCTTTTAAGGATGCCGCAAATTCTTTCTGACGACTTCTTTGGAGATGTATTGATGTTTTTGTCTTTTATGACATGCGATGACATTTTTTGGCAGTTTTCCCACCGTCAGTTGAAAAGCTTACAGCACCTGGTATTCCCAGGCTGTCTCTCATCCAAGTACTGACCAGTCCCGTTCGTGCTTAGTTTCCGAGATCAGACAAGATCGGGCGTATGCAGGTTGGTGTGGCCGTAAGCGAAAACAAATGCCACAAAGGGGCCTTTTAAGGATGCCGCAAAGTCTTTCTGACGACTTTTTTGGAGCTGTATTGTTTTTGTCTTTTTTGACATGCGATGACATTTTTTGGCAGTTTTCTCACCGTCAGTTGAAAAGCTTACAGCACCTGGTATTCCCAGGTCTCGTCCGCGTTTTCGCTTCAGAGATCAGACGAGATCGGGTGTATGCAGGTTGGTGTGGACGTAGTGGCGAAGACAAATGCCACAAAGGGGCTTTTTAAGGATACCGCAAAGTCTTTCTGACGACTTTTTGGAGATGTATTGATTTTTTTGTCTTTATGACATGCAATGACATTTTTGGCAGTTTTCCCACCGTCATCTGAAAAGCTTACAGCACCTGGTATTCCCAGGCGGTCTCCCATCCAAGTACTGACCAGGCCCGTCCGTGCTTAGCTTCCGAGATCAGGCGAGATCGGGCGTATGCAGGTAGGTGTGGCCGTAGTTTAAAACATATGCCACAAACGAGCCTTTTAAGGATGCCGCAAATTCTTTCTGACGACTTTTTGGAGATGTATTGATGTTTTTGTCTTTATGACATGCGATGACATTTTTTGGCAGTTTTCCCACCGTCAGTTGAAAAGCTTACAGCACCTGGTATTCCCAGGCGGTCTCCCATCCAAGTACTGACCAGTCCCGTTCGTGCTTAGCTTCCGAGATCAGACGAGATCGGGCGTATGCAGGTTGGTGTGGCCGTAAGCGAAAACAAATGCCACAAAGGGGCCTTTTAAGGATGCCGCAAAGTCTTTCTGACGACTTTTTTGGAGCTGTATTGTTTTTGTCTTTTTTGACATGCGATGACATTTTTTGGCAGTTTTCTCACCGTCAGTTGAAAAGCTTACAGCACCTGGTATTCCCAGGCCCGTCCGTGCTTCGCTTCAGAGATCAGACGAGATGGGGAGTATGCAGGTTGGTGTGGCCGTAAGTGAAGACAAATGCCACAAAGGGGCCTTTTAAGGATGCCGCATAGTCTTTCTGACGACTTTTTTCAAGCTGTATTGTTTTTGTCTTTTTTGACATGCAATGACATTATTTGGCAGTTTTTCCACCGTCAGTTGAAAAGCTTACAGCACCTGGTATTCCCAGGCGGTCTCCCATCCAAGTACTGACCAGTCCCGTCCGTGCTTAGCTTCCGAGATCAGACGAGATCCGGCGTATGCAGGTAGGTGTGGCCGTAAGCGAAAACAAATGCCACAAAGGAGCCTTTTAAGGATGCCGCAAAGTCTTTCTGACAACTTCTTTGGAGATGTATTGATGTTTTTGTCTTTTATGACATGGGATGACATTTTTTGGCAGTTTTCCCACTGTCAGTTGAAAAGCTTACAGCACCTAGTATTGCCAGGCGGTCTCCCATCCAAGTACTGACCAGGCCCGTCCGTGCTTAGCTTCCGAGATCAGACGAGATCAGGCGCATGCAGGTTGGTGTGGCCGTAAGCTAAAACAAATGCCACAAAGGGGCTTTTTAAGGATGCCGCAAAGTCTTTCTGACGACTTTTTTGGAGATGTATTGATGTTTTTGTCTTTTTTGACATGCGATGACATTTTTTGGCAGTTTTCCCACCGTCAGTTGAAAAGCTTACAGCACCTGGTATTCCCAGGCCCGTCCGTGCTTCGCTTCAGAGATCAGACGAGATCGGGAGTATGCAGGTTGGTGTGGCCGTAAGTGAAGACAAATGCCACAAAGGGGCTTTTTAAGGATGCCGCAAAGTCTTTCTGACGACTTTTTTGGAGATGTATTGATGTTTTTGTCTTTTATGACATGCGATGACATTTTTTGGCAGTTTTCCCACCGTCATCTGAAAAGCTTACAGCACCTGGTATTCCCAGGCGGTCTCCCATCCAAGTACTGACCAGGCCCGTCCGTGCTTATCTTCCGAAATCAGACGAGATCGGGCGTATGCAGGTAGGTGTGGCCGTAAGCGTACCCAAATGCCACAAAGGAGGCTTTTAAGGATGCCGCAAAGTCTTTCTGACGACTTCTTTGAAGATGTATTGATGTTTTTGTCTTTTATGACATGGGATGACATTTTTTGGCAGTTTTCCCACTGTCATCTGAAAAGCTTACAGCACCTGGTATTCCCAGGCGGTCTCCCATCCAAGTACTGACCAGTTCCGTCCGTGCTTAGCTTCCGAGATCAGACGAGATCCGGCGTATGCAGGTAGGTGTGGCCGTAAGCGAAAACAAATGCCACAAAGGAGCCTTTTAAGGATGCCGCAAAGTCTTTCTGACGACTTCTTTGGAGATGTATTGATGTTTTATGACATGGGATGACATTTTTTGGCAGTTTTCCCACTGTCAGTTGAAAAGCTTACAGCACCTAGTATTGCCAGGTCTGGTCCGTGCGGCCGCTTCAGAGATCAGGCGAG
>CM056550.1:10301463-10311420 GCA_029721515.1 Synanceia verrucosa | reverse complement strand
ACTTCAACTGCCTGGTCAACAAAAAGGATAAGTCAACCACCTCCACAGTAAGGCTTGATTCCAGTTCTGAAATCCTACAGAATATGATCAAAGACTTTCGATTGAAGGACGCTTATCGCTCAAAAAATCCAATTTCACCTGGGTACACCTGGTCCAATGGTAGAACCCATTCCAGAATAGACTTTCTGCTGACATCAATGGGGCTGCAGGTTGTTGATGCAACAACTACTCCAGTGTTCTTCTCTGATCACCATAAAATTGAATGTTCTGTCATGTTTAAAGACATCATGCAAAAAGGGAGAGGTTCATGGAAGCTGAATGTATCGCTACTGCAAGATGCAAAGGCGATCAGTGAATTTAGAGTCAAACTTAATTATTGGCTCTCTCTGAAGCCCTTCTTCAACCTAGTGGGAGAATGGTGGGAAGAAATAAAGATTAGAGCAAAACATTTCTTTATAGATTGGGGTAAAAGAATAGCAAAAAAGAGACATCTGAAGCTACAGAAACTCCAGGCAAAATTACAGAGACTTTATATCATGTCTTATTCTGGTTTTGATGTGGCAGAGGATATAGTTACACAAAAGAGAGATATGTCTCGTCTTTCTATAGAGGCCAGTCAGGGACTGCTGGTACGTAGCCGAGTTCACCACATGGAGAACAATGAAAAATGTTCCAGATATTTTTTTAGGAAATTAGCAAGGCCAAAACATTTTATAGAGGGATTAAAGGATAAAGACGGACAAGAAAAAACAGAATTACATGAGGTGCTCAGTTGTGTACACACTTTCTACTCTGATCTCTACAAAAGTGAAAACTTAGACAAGGCAGCCTTGGAGGGCCTTCTGTCTACAGTAAATGAATATGTCGATGAATCTAAACGAAAACTTGATGATGAAATATCTCTGCAAGAGCTCACAAAAGCAGTAGAAAGTATGCAAAATAACAAGGCCCCAGGGGCTGATGGTTTGCCAAAAGAATTTTATACTACGTTCTGGCCAGAGTTGAAGCAGCCTCTCTTAGAGATGTACAACGAAAGCCTCCAATTGGGGACACTTCCACCATCCTTAAAGGAAGGTACCATCTCCCTCCTATTTAAAAAAGGTGAGAAGAAAGATCTTAAGAATTGGCGCCCCCTTACACTTCTTGGGGTTGACCGTAAGATTATAGCCAAAGTTATCTTTTTTCGCATACAAGAGGTGATAGAGAGGTTGGTTGGGGTAGAGCAGACCTGTGTGGTCCCTGGTCGCTCTATGTGTGATAATCTTGCCTTAATAAGAGATTCGTATTTGTATGCCACAGACCGCAATGTACCACTCTGTATTGCTGGCCTGGATTTAGAGAAGGCCTTTGATAGGATAAGCCATGAATATCTAAAGCAAGCACTGGTTAGGTTTGGGTTCGGCCCACAGTTGAGGGCATGGATTGATTTACTATATTTTGATTGCTCTAGTAGAGTCAACATTAATGGCCACTTTACAGAACCTATTAAGATTCAGTCAGGGGTTAGACAGGGATGCCCGCTATCTGTTAGTCTGTTTGTTCTAGCCATGGAGCCTCTAGCCTGTGGGATAAAACAGGACACCAATATTCATGGCCTGCTTGTCCCTGGTAGTAAGGGGAAGGAGGCAAAAATGGCATTGTATATGGATGACTTGACAATCCTATGCACCAGTAATAATTCAATGGTTAGAACTCTCCAGTGGTGTGAGCAATTTTCTCAAGCTTCAGGGGCAAAAATAAACCGGACTAAGAGCGAGATCCTCTACCTCAATTGGCGAGAAACCAAACTTGATACAGGGTTTACAGATAAAAAGGAGACCATAAAAATTTTGGGAGTGGAAATTGGAAAGGGGATGGAAACTGTAAATTGGGAAACAAGACTACCAGCTATCAAGGGAAAATTGCTCCAGTGGGAGGAGAGGGATCTAACTTTTACTGGCAAAATTCTGGTGATTAAGGCTGAGGTTCTGGCATCTTTGACGTTTCTGGCGGCTACACTACCAGCACCTAAGACCTTTCTCACTTCTTTGAGACGCATAATGTTTCAGTTCATTTGGAGCTCTCAGCAAGAACATGTTAAAAGAGACATCATGTACAAGCCTCTGTTGAAAGGAGGGAAAGCTGTACCAGAGTTAGGAGCCCAACTGGACTCCCTTTTTTTAACACCAATTCTGAATGCTGTTTTTACAGATAGGAATACCAGTCTCTGGTTTCACTTTGCCAAGTTTTGGGTGGGTCACATGATGAATAGAGGCATTGGCAGAAGGGTTTCCCTTTGTACACCCTATGCTGAAAGTAGACCAGCAATATATGAGAATGCTCTAAAACTCTTCAAAGATGCAAAGCTAGAGTGGCCAAAGGGAGGTAAAGTAGATAGGATTGATGTAGAGTGTAGCCTTTCACCTCTTAAGTCTAAGCTTGTGCCAGTGGGCATCCTACCAGAGAACCAATGCATTAGGGTATGGAAAAATGTAAACTCACAATTTTTGTCAAATGTACATAAAGACCTGGCATGGAAGATAGCCCAACGTTGTGTCCCTACAAGAGTCTTCTTGCTAAGACGGCGCTGCACACGTAGTGCAAAATGTCCAATGGGTGATTGTAATATTGATGAGGATGTGACCCACCGGTTTTGGTCATGTTATGTTTCAAAAGCTGTGTGGGAAATTGTAAAACCATGGTTAAGAGACCTTTTTAGAGCCCCCAATGAAATGGATGTTTTATATGGAAACACTGACATAAATGGAAAGGACAAAAATGAAAGGTGGTGGGCAGTCATTAATTGTATTAAAGAAGGTATCTGGAAATGCAGAAACCTAACTGCCATTAAAAAGGTCCCTATTTCACCAGATTTTGTGGCAAAGGTTGGCCTTTCAAGTGTAAGGGACTATATTATTAGAGATAGATTTAAGTATAATGACCAAGAAATGAAAAACTGGTGGAAAATAGAGACAATTCCTTTTGTTCTGATGGACAATTTTTAAAATAGGAAAAACAAAAATACTGTATAGAATTTCCTTTTGTTTTGTCTGTCGATGAAATATGTCTTGGCAGGAATGTAAATATTATTTATGAATGAGAAGTTTTAATGGAAACAGAATATTGTAAGTGCATGGTTCATGTAAGATTGTATTGATTATGTCTGAAATTAATAAAGGCTTCTAAAAAGTGAAAAAGTGGTTCACCCAGGGCGAGGCTCCGCCATTGCACTCCGGTGGTGCTGACCCCTGCGAATTCCCCAAATGTGGGAATCTCGACTGCCTAATTTCTGGTAGGGGGGGGACTGCGTTCGCGCTCTCCCCCTGCACTTCGTGTAGAACAAAAACGAAGGAGGTGCGCACTGCTTCCTTTTCTGCTTTCCCCAACAGCGTGACTGGGGCTGGAGGGCTTTGCTGGGTTTTTTTTTTTTTTTTTTTTTGTGTTTTTTTTTTTTTCTGTGAGTCCCAAAACGTGGCAGAGCTGCTGTGCAGCAGTGTCTGTTGAGCTATGTGTTGAGCGTTCCCATTTTGGAGGATGTGGCCTACGCACCCAGCGGGAGCTAAGTAACAGAAAGCTGCGAGGCATGTTTACTTGTGCGTTTACACGCAGGCAAGATGGACCAGCTTCCACCTACACTACCAGCGAGCTAAGATCAACTTTCTATTTGTCTTCCACACACGTATAAGGCTCAACCAAATGGCTGAGCTTTCCAAAAATACAGTCATGGAAAAAATGATTAGACCACCCTTGTTTTCTTCAATTTCTTGTTAATTTTAATGCCTGGCTCAACTAAAGGTACATTTGTTTGGACAATTATAATGATAACAACAAAAATAGCTCATGAGAGTTTAATTTAAGAACTAAGGATTATTCATTTTCCATGGTTTTCTTGATAATAACCAAAATGACTTAAATTCTTACATCAATAGCTATGGCATTGTACCGCCAAAAACACTACTTTTAAGCATTCCATGTTTTCTTTTCTGTTTGCTTTAAACACATGATACACACAAGACTTAATACTTGATTGCATAACCATTGTTTTTGATGACTGCAGCCATGCGTCTTGGCATGCTCTCCACCGGCTTCTGACATTGTTCTGCTGTCACAGCAGCCCATTCCTGTTGGACAAATTCAAACAAATTTTCTTTGTTTTTGGGCTTGTGGTTCTCCATTTTGAGTTTGATGATTTTCCACAGGTTTTCAATTGGATTAAGATCTGGTGATTGAGCAGGCCAAGGCATGGTGCGAAAGTTGTGGTTCTCCATCCAGGCTTTAACTGACCTTGCCGTGTGGCAAGGGGCATTGTCTTGTTGGAAAATCCAGTCATTCGAGGCAGGAAAGAGTTTTCCAGCTGATGGAAGAAGACTGTTTTCAAGGGTAGTCCTGTACTTGACCTGGTTCATTCGGCCTTCACACAATTGCATTTGCCCTGTTCCACTCAGACTAAAACAACCCCAGATCATGACTGATCCACCCCCATGTTTTACTGTAGGGGCAAGACAGTCTGGGTTGTAAGCTTCTCCAGGCTTCCTCCTAACCAGTACGTTGGCTGGAGTGGGCATCAATTCAAAATTGGATTCATCACTGAAGAGAACCTTAGCCCAATCATCAACAGTCCAATCCTTGTGGTCTCGAGCAAAGAGTAACCGGGCCTTCCTCTGCCTTTCATTGATGAAGGGCTTCTTGCGTGCTCTGTGTGACTTCAAACCAGCTTCAACAAGTCGGTTTCGAACTGTCCTTGCCGAGCAAGTCACATTTCTCGACAGTGCCCACTCATTTTTAAGGTCCCTGGAGGTCTGACGACGATTCCTGACACAGGAACGGATGAGTGCACGGTCATCTCGTGGGGTAGAAAGACGTTTCCTGCCACGGCCAGGTAGCAATTTGGTAGTGCCATGTTCAGCTTGTTTTTTTTTGTTGTAATGAACGGCTGTCTTGGAGATCTTCAGTTTTTTCGCTACCTGTCTCTCACTCATGCCAATTTCCAGCAGTGCCAAGATGGCTGCCTTTGTTGCTTCACATAATTCTTTTGTTTTAGGCATTATGTGAGAGCTGACAACTTCTGAGTTGTGCTACGGCTTGAATGTAAGCAGGAAACCACTCTAGGCCTTTGCATGTGCAGTGCTGCTTGTGACATGAAATGGCCTCTTATATACCCTGGGAATCAATTAAGCTTAAGAATGTCAAATAGGACATAAAGTATTATGTGACTAGCTGCATTTTTTGTTGTGTTCGTTGTATTATACGTTTAGTGGTACCAGATATTGGAATGAACAAGACATTGAAGAAAACAAGGGTGGTCTAATAATTTTTTCCATGACTGTAGATTGAACTCATTTGTGCTCCTCTCCACAGAAGTCTTTAGTAAAAGGCGAAAGACTTGTGCGCAATGAAGAGAAACCAGAGCAAGCACAGACCTTTCTCCAAGAGCAGTCAAAGGCCCTATTCTTCCCAGCCCGTGCCCTCGCGGTCAGCCTCACTCGGCGTGCTGCATTTCCGGGCAGAGGCCACACCCACTCCCAATTCTTGCTCACATTTTCACAGTGCCAATATTCCATCTGCTCCATTTTATGTCAGCCATTCAAAAGGCAAAGATGTTTCAGGAGCCGTTATCTTCCTCGCACTTTTTCCCAAGGCTTCATCTTCCGCTGGAGCGAGCGTTGCACTTTCCTGCCAGTCGTCAAGGCTTGTACGCTGATTTGAACCAACGACGTTCCACAAGACACCCCGCTTTGGAGTCGGCAGCGCCTCGTTTAAACCGTGCCTCCCGACCTCAGAGTCACCCAAAAAACAACCGGCTCTGTTTTTCCGCCACGGCGCCGACCGAGCGGGAGACGCCGCGCTTTCCGTCCAAACTTGACTTTGCACAAGCCCAAAAGAGCATGCACCGTTCCCAGCGACACTGCAATACCAGGTTGATGCGTGGAGTGAACGGGGCAAGCCCCTTTTTCATCTCCTAACAGCAAAAATCCATTTAAGATGCTGTCTCCTGATAGGAGACGTATCAGATATTAAACTGATAAGAACAGATACTACACTTGACCTTAGCCAAAAGACCGAGAAGCGATGACACCTGAGCGCTTGCTGACCGACGCCACTTCCTGGCACACTTGTCACTTGCTGTGGTGCAGTCTTTTCATTTGGGCACAACAACGGCTCCTCCTCAGCACCTCCGCCCGATAGCTCCGCGGCGAAGCTCTGAAGCAGAACAGCACCAAAAGCAAGAGCGAGAGAGCCGTAGATGTGCAACAGCGTACTTGGAAATCACACAGATATACCGTAACATTCGGGGCCATTTTGGAGTGTGCTCCAGGCCGGTAATACTTAGTGAGATGTGGCGGTGTGTATTTACAGATGGGCTCAGGGCCACAGCTCAGCAGGTTGGAGACCAAATATCCCCAAATTCTCACCCAGCTAGAAGTGTGCAAGCTCATGCTTGAACATCACACCGATGTTTGTTTGTTTATTATCGAGGGCCTGCTGTGTCTGATGCTGGAACTCCAGGGGGTTTGACTTGCTGTGTTGCTGGAGTTCTTTCAAGCTTTGCGCAGAAGACGTCAGATGCGTGAATCACAAGCCTCTCGTGTGATGTCCTGAGTGGGCGTGGCCTCTTGAACGGTACCAAATGAATTGCGTGTACTCTTCTCTGACGCTGCTCTTTCATTGTGGAAGAAACATGCTCCATTCTATTGCAAACCCTAAGGTTTGAGTGGTTGCTGCAGTGTTAGTTTTCTATGAGGCCTGTCAGAGTGAGCTCAAGCCACAGGCACTGAACTCTGAGATTACGGGTCGCAGGAACCGTCAGTCAGAGTGCAGTGTCTGGGAACCGGCACCTTGCCTGCGGCTGGTTCAACTCATACTTACCTGGCAGGGGAGATACCATGATCAAGAAGGTGGTTCACCCAGGGCGAGGCTCCGCCATTGCACTCCGGTGGTGCTGACCCCTGCGAATTCCCCAAATGTGGGAATCTCGACTGCATAATTTCTGGTAGTGGGGGGGACTGCGTTCGCGCTCTCCCCCTGCACTTCGTGTAGAACAAAAACGAAGGAGGTGCGCACTGCTTCCTTTTCTGCTTTCCCCGACAGCGTGACTGGGGGCAGTTTGGGTTTGAAGGGCTTTCTGTGAGTCCCAAAATGCGGCAGAGTTGATGTGCAGCAGTGTCTGTTCAGCTATGTGTTGAGCATTCCCATTTCGGAGGATGTGGCCTATGCAAGCAGCGGGAGCTAAGTAACAGAAAGCTGTGAGGCATGTTTACTTGTGCGTTTACACGCAGGCAAGATGGACCAGCTTCCAGCTACACTACCAGCGAACTAAGATCAACTTTCTATTTGTTTTCCACACACGTATAAGACTCAGTCAAACGGCTGAGCTTTCCAAAAATAGATTGAACTCATTTGTGCTCCTCTCCACAGAAGTCTTTAGTAAAAGGCGAAAGACTTGTGCACAATGAAGAGAAACCAGAGCAAGCACAGCCCTTTCTCCAAGAGCAGCCGAAGGCCTATTCTTCCCAGCCCGTGCCCTCGCGGTCAGCCTCACTCGGCGTGCTGCATTTCCGGGCAGAGGCCACAACCACTCCCAGTTCTTGCTCACATTTTCACAGTGCCAATATTCCATCTGCTCCATTTTATGTCAGCCATTCAAAAGGCAAAGATATTTCAGGAGCCGTTATCTTCCTCGCACTTTTTCCAAGGCCCCATCTCTCTTGGGAGCGAGCATTGCACTTTCCTGCCAGTCGTCAAGGCTTGCACGCTGATTTGAGCCAACAACGTTCCACAAGAGACCTCACTTTGGAGTCGCAGCGCCTCGTTGAAACCGTGCCTCCCGACCTCAAAGTCGCCCAAGAAACGGCTCTGTTTTTCCGGCACGGTGCCGACCGAGCGGGAGACGCCACGCTCTGCTTTCTGCAGAGTCAAACGCTACAGACCTCCAAACTAGGGGGTGAAGAAGGGGGTTGCCCCGTTGACTCCACGCATCGAGCCAGTATTGCGGTGCCGCTGGGAAGGGTGCATTCGCTTTTTGGTTTGTTCAAAGTCAGGCTTTGACAGGAAGGGTGTCGTCTACTGCACGGCGGGCGCCGTGCCAAAACAACAGAGCCGATTGGTTTTTGGGCCGCTTTAAGGTCGGCAGGCATGGCTTAAATGAGGCGCTGTGGACTCCACAGTGAGGTCTCTCGTGGACCTGCCGGATGAAACCTGTGTCGTTTGAAGCTTTTCTTTTGTTGCAACGCACTTGCAGCTTTCCGTCATTGAGTTCCTGCTGGGAGCATATGTCACATCCTCCAAAATGCCCTCCAAAAAGCTGAAGCGATTTGGTTTTCAAGTATGGTGTTTGACAATTCCAGCTGGATTTAAAATTGGTGTTTTTCGGGCTTGAAGCTGCTGCACGCATTCAAAATTACACTCTGCTGCATTGCACAACAAGGTGTTATCTCCTGGCCCACGACTGTAAGCGTGTTGTGCAGCCCAAAAAAAAAAGTTGGAAACGCTTCACGAATTTGCGTGTCATCCTTGCGCAGGGGCCATGCTAATCTTCTCTGTATCGATTCCAATTTGACATACGTGCTGCCGGAGCAAGCACACTGACGTGGCAGCTGCTGCCTACCCTCTGACCCCCTTGCTGTTGGAATGACTCCGTGACGGCGGTGCAAGTTGGAGGTCCACAGTGCCTCTTGGGCAGTTCTCTTCAATGTCGCAGTAGTAAGGGTTGGTGTCTTACCCTTGTTCACAGCCATAGCTTTGCTATTTGTGCAACTTGCCAGGTCATTCTCTTTACGTGATTAATTCACCAAAAGGATGAGCCCAAAATTGGCCTGGTTTGTCTTTCAGGCTGGAGACTGGGCTTCGACCGAAACTCCTCCCCTTCTAAGACACTCCCCACAACAACTGTGTGCCTCTAAGATACACTATATTGCCAAAAGTGTTCGCTCACCCATTCAAATGGTCACAGTCAGGTGTTCCAATCACTTCCATGGCCACGGGTGTTTAAAATCAAGCACCTAGGCATGCAGACTGCTTTCACAAACTTTTGTGAAAGAATGGGTCGCTCTCAGGAGCTCAGTGAATTCCAGCATGGAACTGTGATAGGATGCCACCTGTGCAACAAATCCTGTCGTGAAACCCCCCCAAACAGCCCACAGTCAGCTGTCAGCTGTATTATAAGAACGTGGAAGCGTTTGGGAACGACAGCAACTCAGCCACGAAGTGGTAGGCCACGTAAGCTGACGGAGCGGGGTCAGCGGATGATGAGGCGCGAAGAGGTCGCCAACTTTCTGCAGAGTCAAACGCTACAGACCTCCAAACTAGGGGGTGAAGAAGGGGGTTGCCCCGTTGACTCCACGCATCGAGCCAGTATTGCGGTGCTGCTCGGAAGGGTGCATTCGCTTTTTGGTTTGTTCAAAGTCAGGCTTTGACAGGAAGGGTGTCGTCTACTGCACGGCGGGCGCCGTGCCAAAACAACAGAGCCAATTGGTTTTTGGGCCGCTTTAAGGTCGGCAGGCATGGCTTAAATGAGGCGCTGTGGACTCCACAGTGAGGTCTCTCGTGGACCTGCCGGATGAAACCTGTGTCGTTTGAAGCTTTTCTTTTGTTGCAACGCACTTGCAGCTTTCCGTCATTGAGTTCCTGCTGGGAGCATATGTTACATCCTCCAAAATGCCCTCCAAAAAGCTGAAGCGATTTGGTTTTCAAGTATGGTGTTTGACAATTCCAGCTGGATTTAAAATTGGTGTTTTTCGGGCTTGAAGCTGCTGCACGCATTCAAAATTACACTCTGCTGCATTGCACAACAAGGTGTTATCTCCTGGCCCACGACTGTAAGCGTGTTGTGCAGCCCAAAAAAAAAAGTTGAAAACGCTTCACGAATTTGCGTGTCATCCTTGCGCAGGGGCCATGCTAATCTTCTCTGTATCGATTCCAATTTGACATACGTGCTGCCGGAGTAAGCACACTGACGTGGCAGTTGCTGCCTACCCTCTG
>CM056550.1:10233963-10296463 GCA_029721515.1 Synanceia verrucosa | reverse complement strand
CGCATGTCAAAAAAGACAAAAACTTCAATACAGCTCCAAAAAAGTCGTCAGAAAGACTTTGCAGCATCCTTAAAAGGCCCCTTTGTGGCTTTTGTCTTCCCTTACGGCCACACCAACCTGCATACGCCCGATCTCGTCTGATCTCGGAAGCTAAGCACGGTAGGGCCTGGTCAGTACTTGGATGGGAGACCGCCTGGGAATACCTGGTGCTGTAAGCTTTTCAACTGACGGTGGGAAAACTGCCAAAAAATGTCATCGCATGTCAAAAAAGACAAAAACATCAATACAGCTCCAAAAAAGTCGTCAGAAAGACTTTGCAGCATCCTTAGAAGGCACCTTTGTGGCGTTTGTTTCTGCTTACGACCAAACCAACCTGCATACGCCCGATCTCGTCTGATCTCGGAAGCTAAGCACGGACGGGACTGGTCAGTACTTGGATGGGAGACCGCCTGGGAATACCAGGTGCTGTAACTGACGGTGGGAAAACTGACAAAAATGTCTTCCCATGTCATAAAAGAAAAAAACATCAAAACAGCTCCAAAAAAATCGTTAGAAAGACTTTGCGGCATCCCTAAAAGGCCCCTTTGTGGCATTTGTCTTTGCTTACGACCACACCAACCTGCATACGCCTGATCTCGTCTGATCTCGGAAGCTAAGCACGGACGGGACTGGGCAGTACTTGGATGGGAGACCACCTGGGAATACCAGGTGCTGTAAGCTTTTCAACTGACGGTGGGAAAACTGACAAAAAATGTCATCGCATGTCATAAAAGAAAAAAAACATCAAAACAGCTCCAAAAAAATCGTTAGAAAGACTTTGCGGCATCCTTAAAAGGCCCCTTTGTGGCGTTTGTCTTTGCTTACGGCCACACCAACCTGCATACGCCCGATCTCGGAAGCTAAGCATGGACGGGCCTGGTCAGTACTTGGATAGGAGACCGCCTGGCAATACCAGGTGCAGTAAGCTTTTCAACTGACAGTGGGAAAACTGCCAAAAAATGTCATCCCATGTCATAAAAGACAAAAACATCAATACATCTCCAAAGAAGTCGTCAGAAAGAATTTGCGGCAGCCTTAAAAGGCCCCTTTGTGGCGTTTGGTTTCGCTTACGGCCACACCAACCTGCATACGCCCGATCTCGTCTGATCTCGGAAGCTAAGCACGGTCGGGCCTGGTCAGTACTTGGATGGGAGACGGCCTGGGAATACCAGGTGCTGTAAGCTTTTCAACTGACGGTGGAAAAACTGCCAAAATATGTCATCGCCTGTCAAAAAAGACAAAAACATCAACACAGCTCCAAAAAAGTCGTCAGAAAGACTTTGCGGCATCCTTAAAAGGCCCCTTTGTGGCATTTGGTGTCGCTTACGGCCACACCAACCTGCATACGCCCGATCTCGTCTGATCTCGGAAGCTAAGCACGGTCGGCCCTGGCCAGTACTTGGATGGGAGACTGCCTGGGAATACCAGGTGCTGTAAGCTTTTCAACTGACGGTGGGAAAACTGCCAAAAAAATGTCATCGCATGTCAAAAAAGACAAAAACTTCAATACAGCTCCAAAAAAGTCGTCAGAAAGACTTTGCAGCATCCTTAAAAGGCCCCTTTGTGGCTTTTGTCTTCCCTTACGGCCACACCAACCTGCATACGCCCGATCTCGTCTGATCTCGGAAGCTAAGCACGGTTGGGCCTGGTCAGTACTTGGATGGGAGACTGCCTTGGAATACCAGGTGCTGTAAGCTTTTCAACTGACGGTGGGAAAACTGCCAAAAAATGTAATCACATGTCAAAAAAGACAAAAACATCAATACAGCTCCAAAAAAGTCGTCAGAAAGACTTTGCGGCATCCTTAAAAGGCCCCTTTGTGGTTATTGTCTTCCCTTACGGTCACACCAACCTGCATAAGCCCGATCTCGTCTGATCTTGGAAGCTAAGCACGGTCGGGCCTGGTCAGTACTTGGATGGGAGACTGCCTTGGAATACCAGGTGCTGTAAGCTTTTCAACTGACGGTGGGAAAACTGCCAAAAAATGTAATCACATGTCAAAAAAGACAAAAACATCAATACAGCTCCAAAAAAGTCGTCAGAAAGACTTTGCGGCATCCTTAAAAGGCCCCTTTGTGGCATTTGTTTTCGCTTAAGGCCACACCTACCTGCATACGCCCGATCTCGTCTGATCTCGGAAGCTAAGCTCGGACCGGCCTGGTCAGTACTTGGATGGGAGACCGCCTGGGAATACAAGGTGCTGTAAGCTTTTCAACTGACGGTGGGAAAACTGCCAAAAAATGTCATCGCATGTCAAAAAAGACAAAAACTTCAATACAGCTCCAAAAAAGTCGTCAGAAAGACTTTGCGGCATCCTTAAATGGCCCCTTTGTGGCTTTTGTCTTCGCTTACGGCCACACCAACCTGCATACGCCCGATCTCGTCTGATCTCGGAAGCTAAGCACGGACGGGCCTGGTCAGTACTCGGGTGGGAGACCGCCTAGGAATACCAGGTGCTGTAAGCTTTTCAACTGATGGTGGGAAAACTGCCAAAAAATGTCATCGCATGTAAAAAAACCCAAAAACTTCAATACAGCTCCAAAAAAGTCGTCAGAAACCCTTTGCGGCATCCTTAAAAGGCCCCTTTGTGGCGTTTGTTTTAGCTTACGGCCACACCAACCTGCATACGCCCGATCTCGTCTGATCTCGGAGGCTAAGCACGGACGGGCCTGTTCAGTACTTGGATGAGAGACCACCTGGGAATACCAGGTGCTGTAAGCTTTTCAACTGATGGTGGGAAAACTGCCAAAAAATGTCATCGCATGTCAAAAAAGACAAAAAAAATACAGCTCCAAAAAAGTCGTCAGAAAGACTTTGCGGCATCCTTAAAAGGCCCCTTTGTGGCGTTTGTTTTCGCTTACGTCCACACCAACCTGCATACGCCCGATCTCGTCTGATCTCGGAAGCTAAGCACGGACGGGCCTGGTCAGTACTTGGATGGGAGACCGCCTAGGAATACTAGGTGCTGTAAGCTTTTCAACTGAGGGTGGGAAAACTGCCAAAAAATGTCATCGCATGTCAAAAAAGACAAAAATTTCAATACAGCTCCAAAAAAGTCGTCAGAAAGCCTTTGCGGCATCCTTAAAAGGCCCCTTTGTGTCGTTTGTTTTAGCTTACGGCCACACCAACCTGCATACGCCCGATCTCGTCTGATCTCGGAGGCTAAGCACGGACGGGCCTGGACAGTACTTGGATGAGAGACCGCCTGGGAATACCAGGTGCTGTAAGCTTTTCAACTGACGGTGGGAAAACTGCCAAAAAATGTCATCGCATGTCAAAAAAGACAAAAACTTCAATACAGCTCCAAAAAAGTCGTCAGGAAGAATTTGCGGCATCCTGAAAAGGCCCCTTTGTGACATTTGTTTTCGCTTACGGCCACACCAACTTGCATGCGCCCGATCTCGTCTGATCTCGAAAGCTAAGCACGGACTGGCCTGGTCAGTTCTTGGATGGGAGACCGCCTGGGAATACCAGGTGCTGTCAGCTTTTCAACTGACGGTGGGAAAACTGCCAAAAAATATCATCGCCTGTCAAAAAAGACAAAAACATCAATACAGCTCCCAAAAAGTCGTCAGAAAGACTTTGCGGCATCCTTAAAAGGCTCCTTTGTGGCGTTTGTTTTTGCTTACGGCAACACCTACCTGCATACGCCCGATCTCGTCTGATCTCGGAAGCTAAGCACGGACGGGCCTGGTCAGTACTTGGATGGGAGACTGCCTGGGAATACCAGGTGTTGTAAGCTTTTCAACTGACGGTGGGAAAACTGCCAAAAAATGTCATTGCATGTCAAAAAAGACAAAAACAATACAGCTCCAAAAAAGTCGTCAGGAAGAATTTGAGGCATCCTTAAAAGGCCCCTCTGTGGCATTTGTTTTGGCTTACGGCCACACCAACCTGCATACGCCCGATCTCGTCTGATCTCGGAGGCTAAGCACGGACGGGCCTGTTCAGTACTTGGATGAGAGACCACCTGGGAATACCAGGTGCTGTAAGCTTTTCAACTGATGGTGGGAAAACTGCCAAAAAATGTCATCGCATGTAAAAAAAAAAAACAAAAACTTCAATACAGCTCCAAAAAAGTCGTCAGAAAGCCTTTGCGGCATCCTTAAAAGGCCCCTTTGTGGCGTTTGTTTTAGCTTACGGCCACACCAACCTGCATACGCCCGATCTCGTCTGATCTCGGAGGCTAAGCACGGACGGGCCTCGTCAGTACTTGGATGAGAGACCACCTGGGAATACCAGGTGCTGTAAGCTTTTCAACTGACGGTGGGAAAACTGCCAAAAAATGTCATCGCATGTCAAAAAAGACAAAAAAAATACAGCTCCAAAAAAGTCGTCAGAAAGACTTTGCGGCATCCTTAAAAGGCCCCTTTGTGGCGTTTGTTTTCGCTTACGTCCACACCAACCTGCATACGCCCGATCTCGTCTGATCTCGGAAGCTAAGCACGGACGGGCCTGGTCAGTACTTGGATGGGAGACCGCCTAGGAATGCCAGGTGCTGTAAGCTTTTCAACTGAGGGTGGGAAAACTGCCAAAAAATGTCATCGCATGTCAAAAAAGACAAAAATTTCAATACAGCTCCAAAAAAGTCGTCAGAAAGCCTTTGCGGCATCCTTAAAAGGCCCCTTTGTGTCGTTTGTTTTAGCTTACGGCCACACCAACCTGCATACGCCCGATCTCGTCTGATCTCGGAGGCTAAGCACGGACGGGCCTGGACAGTACTTGGATGAGAGACCGCCTGGATGAGCCGCCTGGGAATACCAGGTGCTGTAAGCTTTTCAACTGACGGTGGGAAAACTGCCAAAAAATGTCATCGCATGTCAAAAAAGACAAAAACTTCAATACAGCTCCAAAAAAGTCGTCAGGAAGAATTTGCGGCATCCTGAAAAGGCCCCTTTGTGACATTTGTTTTAAACACGGCCACACCAACTTGCATCGCCCGATCTCGTCTGATCTCGAAAGCTAAGCACGGACTGGCCTGGTCAGTTCTTGGATGGGAGACCGCCTGGGAATACCAGGTGCTGTCAGCTTTTCAACTGACGGTGGGAAAACTGCCAAAAAATATCATCGCCTGTCAAAAAAGACAAAAACATCAATACAGCTCCCAAAAAGTCGTCAGAAAGACTTTGCGGCATCCTTAAAAGGCTCCTTTGTGGCGTTTGTTTTTGCTTACGGCAACACCTACCTGCATACGCCCGATCTCGTCTGATCTCGGAAGCTAAGCACGGACGGGCCTGGTCAGTACTTGGATGGGAGACTGCCTGGGAATACCAGGTGTTGTAAGCTTTTCAACTGACGGTGGGAAAACTGCCAAAAAATGTCATTGCATGGCAAAAAAGACAAAAACAATACAGCTCCAAAAAAGTCGTCAGGAAGAATTTGAGGCATCCTTAAAAGGCCCCTCTGTGGCATTTGTTTTGGCTTACGGCCACACCAACCTGCATACGCCCGATCTCGTCTGATCTCGGAAGCTAAGCACGGACGGGCCTGGTCAGTACTTGGATGGGAGACCGCCTGGGAATACCAGGTGCTGTAAGCTTTTCAACTGACGGTGGGAAAACTGCCAAAAAATGTAATCACATGTCAAAAAAGACAAAAACATCAATACAGCTCCAAAAAAGTCGTCAGAAAGACTTTGCGGCATCCTTAAAAGGCCCCTTTGTGGCATTTGTTTTTGCTTACAGCCACACCTACCTGCATACGCCCGATCTCGTCTGATCTCGGAAGCTAAGCACGGACCGTCCTGGTCAGTACTTGGATGGGAGACCGCCTGGGAATACCAGGTGCTGTAAGCTTTTCAACTGACGGTGGGAAAACTGCCAAAAAATGTCATCGCATGTCAAAAAAGACAAAAACTTCAATACAGCTCCAAAAAAGTCGTCAGAAAGACTTTGCGGCATCCTTAAAAGGCCCCTTTGTGGCGTTTGTTTGTGCTTACGGCCACACCAACCTGCATACGCCCGATCTCGTCTGATCTCGGAGGCTAAGCACGGACGGGCCTGGACAGTACTTGGATGAGAGACCGCCTGGGAATACCAGGTGCTGTAAGGTTTTCAACTGACGGTGGGAAAACTGCCAAAAAATGTCATCGCATGTCAAAAAAGACAAAAACTTCAATACAGCTCCAAAAAAGTCGTCAGGAAGAATTTGCGGCATCCTTAAAAGGCCCCTTTGTGACATTTGTTTTCGCTTACGGCCACACCAACCTGCATACGCCCGATCTCGTCTGATTTTGGAAACTAAGCACGGACGGGCCTGGTCAGTTCTTGGATGGGAGACCGCCTGGGAATACCAGGTGCTGTCAGCTTTTCAACTGACGGTGGGAAAACTGCCAAAAAATATCATCGCCTGTCAAAAAAGACAAAAACATCAATACAGCTCCCAAAAAGTCGTCAGAAAGACTTTGCGGCATCCTTAAAAGGCTCCTTTGTGGCGTTTGTTTTTGCTTACGGCCACACCTACCTGCATACGCCCGATCTCGTCTGATCTCGGAAGCTAAGCACGGACGGGCCTGGTCAGTACTTGGATGGGAGACCGCCTGCGAATACCAGGTGCTGTAAGCTTTTCAACTGACGGTGGGAAAACTGCCAAAAAATGTCATCGCATGTCAAAAGAGACAAAAACATCAATACATCTCCAAAGAAGTCGTCAGAAAGACTTTGCGGCATCCTTAAAAGGCCCCTTTGTGGCATTTGGTTTCGCTTACGGCCACACCTACCTGCATACGCCCGATCTCGTCTGATCTCGGAAGCTAAGCACGGACGGGCCTGGTCAGTACTTGGATGGGAGACCGCCTGGGAATACCAGGTGCTGTAAGCTTTTCAACTGACGGTGGGAAAACTGCCAAAAAATGTCATCGCATGTCAAAAAAGACAAAAACTTCAATACAGCTCCAAAAAAGTCGTCAGAAAGCCTTTGCGGCATCCTTAAAAGGCCCCTTTGTGGCATTTGTTTTAGCTTACGGCCACACCAACCTGCATACGTCTGATCTCGGAAGCTAAGCACAGATGGGCCCGGTCAGTATTTGGATGGGAGACCGCGTGGGAATACCAGGTGCTGTAAGCTTTTCAACTGACGGTGGGAAAACTGACAAAAATGTCTTCCCATGTCAAAAAGACCCATAAAAGACACAACCATCGCATCATTACAGAGTTCTTTCCCGATGATGTTGGCGTTTTTTATTTTTATCCCATCCAGCAATTTGTTTTTTGCTCCCTCTTTCCCCATGGTGATCTCATATTTAAGTCTCCCAACAGTCCTGCATGCAATCAAATCACCGCATTTTTTTTTGATGTTTCTGATTAGCTCCATCACTGTTATATTGTCCTCTCCTTCGATTTCCACACTTACTGTTAGCTCTTTTTTGTAAGTGGTTTTATTTATTACAGCCATACCATGTCCGTGTTCTTCTGAGCGTTGTCCTTGTCCATTCATAAAATTTATCTCCGTGTTGACCGTCCTAGAGAGCATTTTGCTGCTCCCCACACAGTGAGACACTGCAGGGGAACACAGTCCAAAAATTAGAAACAAGGAAAGTTCAGTAATCTGAAACTTATCCTGACAAAAAAATTGGAAATACAGGCTGCCACACACACAGCAGTGATAATGTGGCAGTGATGATGTGGCACTTCCTCTCTCTCTCTCTCTCTCTCAGTGGGCGTATGCAGGTTGGTGTGGCCGTAAGCGAAAACAAATGCCACAAAGGGGCCTTTTAGGGATGCCCCAAAGTCTTTCTGACGACTTTTTGTCTTTTTTGACATGCGATGACATTTTTTGACAGTTTTCCCACCCTCATTTGAGAAGCTTACAGCACCTGCTATTCCCAGGCGGTCTCCCATCCAAGTACTGACCAGGCCCGTCCGTGCTTAGCTTCCGTGATCAGACGAGATCGGGTGTATGCAGGTTGGTGTGGCCGTAAGCGAAGCCAAACGCCACAAAGGTGCCTTCTAAGGATGCCGCAAAGTCTTTCTGATGACTTTTTTGGAGCTGTATTGATGTTTTTGTCTTTTTTGACATGGGATGACTTTTTTTGGCAGTTTTCCCACCGTCAGTTGAAAAGCTTACAGCACCTGCTATTCCCAGGCGGTCTCCCATCCAAGCATTGACCAGGCCTGACCATGCTTAGCTTCCGAGATCAGACGAGATCGGGCGTATGCAGGTTGGTGTGGCCGTAAGCAAAAACAAACGCCACAAAGGTGCCTTCTAAGGATGCTGCAAAGTCTTTCTGACGACTTTTTTGGAGCTGTGTTGATGTTTTTGTCTTTTTTGACATGCGATGACATTTTTTGTCAGTTTTACCACCGTCAGTTGAAAAGCTTACAGCACTTGGTATTTCCAGGCGGTCTCCCATCCAAATACTGACCAGGCCAGTCTGTGCTTAGCTTCCGAGATCAGACGAGATCGGGCATATGCAGGTTGGTGTGGCCATAAGCAAAGACAACCCCCACGAATGGGCCTTTTAAGGATGCCGCAAAGTCTTTCTGAAAACTTTTTTGGAGCTGTATTGATGTTTATGTCTTTTTTGACATGCAATGACATTTTCTGTCAGTTTTCCCACCGTCAGTTAAAAAGTTTACAGCACCTGGTATTCCCAGGCAGTTTCCCATCGAAGTACTGACCAGGCCCGACCGTGCTTAGCTTCCGAGATCAGACGAGATCGGGCGTATGCAGGTTGGTGTGGCCGTAAGCGAAGACAAATGCCACAAAGAGGCCTTTTAAGGATGCCGCAAAGTCTTTCTGACGACTTTTTTGGAGCTGTATTGATGTTTTTGTCTTTTTTGACATGCGATGACTTTTTTTGGCAGTTTTCCCACCGTCAGTTGAAAAGCTTACAGCACCTGCTATTCCCAGGCGGTCTCCCATCCAAGTATTGACCAGGCCTGACCATGCTTAGCTTCCGAGATCAGACGAGATCAGGCGTATGCAGGTTGGTGTGGCCGTAAGCAAAGACAAACGCCACAAAGGTGCCTTCTAAGGATGCTGCAAAGTCTTTCTGACGACTTTTTTGAAGCTGTATTAATGTTTTTGTCTTTTTTGACATGCGATGACATTTTTTGTCAGTTTTCCCACCGTCAGTTGAAAGGCTTACAGCACCTGGTATTCCCAGGCAGTCTCCCATCCAAGTATTGACCAGGCCTGACCATGCTTAGCTTCCGAGATCAGACGAGATCCGGCGTATGCAGGTTGGTGTAGCCGTAAGCAAAGACAAATGCCACAAAGGTGCCTTCTAAGGATGCTGCAAAGTCTTTCTGACGACTTTCTTTGGAGCTGTATTGATGTTTTTTTTCTTTTATGACATGGGATGACATTTTTTGTCAGTTTTCCCACCGTCAGTTGAAAAGCTTACAGCACCTGGTATTCCCACGCGGTCTCCCTTCCAAATACTGACCAGGCCCGTCCGTGCTTAGTTTCCGAGATCAGACGAGATGCGGCGTATGCAGGTTGGTGTGGCCGTAAGCGAAGACAAATGCCACAAATGGGCCTTTTAAGGATGCCGCAAAGTCTTTCTGACGACTTTTTTGGAGCTGTATTGATGTTTGTTTGTTTTTTTTATGACATGGGATGACATTTTTTGTCAGTTTTCCCACCGTCAGTTGAAAAGCTTACAGCACCTGGTATTCCCAGGCGGTCTACCATCCAAGTACTGACAAGGCCCGTCCATGCTTAGTTTCCGAAATCAGAAGAGATGCGTCTTATGCAGGTTGGTGTGGCCGTAAGCGAAGACAAATGCCACAAATGGGCCTTTTAAGGATGCCGCAAAGTCTTTCTGACGACTTTTTTGGAGCTGTATTGATGTTTTTTTTTTTTTCATGACATGGGATGACAGTTTTTGTCAGTTTTCCCACCGTCAGTTGAAAAGCTTCCAGCACCTGGTATTCCCAGGCGGTCTCCCATCCAAGTACTGACCAGGCCCGTCCGTGCTTAGCTTCCGAGATCAGACCTATGCAGGTTGGTGTGGCCGTAAGCGAAGACAAATTCCACAAAGGGGCCTTTTAAGGATGCCACAAAGTCTTTCTGACGACTTTTTTGGAGCTGTATTGATGTTTTTGTATTTTTTGACAGGCGATGACTTTTTTTGGCAGTTTTCCCACCGTCAGTTGAAAAACTTACAGCACCTGGTATTCCCAGGCGGTCTCCCATCCAAGTACTGACCAGGCCCGTCCGTGCTTAGCTTCCGAGATCAAACGAGACCGGGCGTATGCAGGTTGGTGTGGCTGTAAGCGGAGACAAATGCCACTAAGGGGCATTTTAAGGATGCCGCAAAGTCTTTCTGACGACTTTTTTGGAGCTGTATTGATGTTTTTGTCTTTTTTGACATGCGATGACACTTTTTGGCAGCTTTCCCACTGTCAGTTGAAAAGCTTACAGCACCTGGTATTCCCAGGCGGTTTCCCATCCAAGTACTGACCAGGCCAGTCTGTGCTTAGCTTCCGAGATCAGACGAGATCGGGTATATGCAGGTTGGTGTGGCCATAAGCGAAGACAACCCCCACGAATGGGCCTTTTAAGGATGCCGCAAAGTCTTTCTGAAAACTTTTTTGGAGCTGTATTGATGTTTTTGTCATTTTTTGTCAGCTTTCCCACCGTCAGTTGAAAGGCTTACAGCACCTGGTATTCCCAGGCAGTCTCCCATCCAAGTATTGACCAGGCCTGACCTTGCTTAGCTTCCGAGATCAGACGAGATCCGGCGTATGCAGGTTGGTGTAGCCGTGAGCAAAGACAAACGCCACAAAGGTGCCTTGTAAGGATGCTGCAAAGTCTTTCTGACGACTTTCTTTGGAGCTGTATTGATGTTTTTGTCTTTTTGACATGCGATGACATTTTTTGTCAGTTTTCCCACCGTCAGTTGAAAAGCTTATAGCACCTGGTATTCCCAGGCGGTCTCCCATCCAAGTACTGACCAGGCCAGTCTGTGCTTAGCTTCCGTGATCAGACGAGATCGGGCATATACAGGTTGGTGTGGCCGTAAGCGAAGACAAATGCCACAAAGGGCCTTTTAAGGATGCCGCAAAGTCTTTCTGATGACTTTTTTAGAGCTGTATTGATGTTTTTGTCTTCTTGACATGCGATGACATTTTTTGTCAGTTTTCCCACCGTCAGTTGAAAAGCTTACAGCACCTGGTATTCCCAGGCAGTCTCCCATCCAAGTACTGACCCGGCCCGTCCGTGCTAAGCTTTCGAAATCAGAGGAGATCGGGCGTATGCAGGTTGGTGTGGCCATAAGCAAAGACAAACGCCACAAAGGGGCCTTTTAATGATGCCGCAAAGTCTTTCTGACGACTTTTTTGGAGCTGTATTGATGTTTTTGTCTTTTTTGACATGCGATGACATTTTTTGTCAGTTTTCCCACCATCAGTTGAAAAACTTGCAGCACCTGGTATTCCCAGGGGGTCTCCCATTCAAGTAGTGACCAGGCCCGTCCGTGCTTAGCTTCCGAGATCAGACGAGATCAGGCGTATGCAGGTTGGTGTGGCCGTAAGCCAATACAAACGCCACAAAGTGGCCTTTTAAAGATGCCGCAAAGTCTTTCTGACAACTTTTTTGGAGCTGTATTGATGTTTTTTTTCTTTTATGACATGGGATGACATTTTTTGTCAGTTTTCCCACCGTCAGTTGAAAAGCTTACAGCACCTGGTATTCCCACGCGGTTTCCCATCCAAGTACTGACCAGGCCCGTCCGTGCTTAGTTTCCGAGATCAGACGAGATGCGGCTTATGCAGGTTGGTGTGGCCGTAAGCGAAGACAAATGCCACAAATGGGCCTTTTAAGGATGCCGCAAAGTCTTTCTGACGACTTTTTTGGAGCTGTATTGATGTTTTGTTTTTTTTTTTTTCATGACATGGGATGACATTTTTTGTCAATTTTCCCACCGTCAGTTGAAAAGCTTACAGCACCTGGTTTTCCCAGGCGGTCTCCCATCCAAGTACTGACCAGGCCCATCCGTGCTTAGCTTCCAAGATCAGACCTATGCAGGTTGATGTGGCCGTAAGCGAAGACAAATTCCACAAAGGGGCCTTTTAAGGATGCCACAAAGTCTTTCTGATGACTTTTTTGGAGCTGTATTGATGTTTTTGTAATTTTTGACACGCGATGACTTTTTTTGGCAGTTTTCCCACCGTCAGTTGAAAAGCTTACAGCACCTGGTAATCCCAGGCAGTCTCCCATCCAAGTACTGACCAGGCCCGTCCGTGCTTAGCTTCCGAGATCAAACGAGATCGGGCGTATGCAGGTTGGTGTGGCTGTAAGCGGAGACAAATGCCACTAAGGGGCCTTTTAAGGATGCCGCAAAGTCTTTCTGACGACTTTTTTGGAGCTGTATTGATGTTTTTGTCTTTTTTGACATGCGATGACATTTTTTTGTCAGTTTTCCCACCATCAGTTGAAAAGCTTACAGCACCTGGCATTCCCAGGCAGTCTCCCATCCAAGTACTGACCAGGCCCGACCGTGCTTAGTTTCTGAGATCAGACGAGATCGGCGTATGCAGGTTGGTGGGGCTGTAAGCGAAGACAAATGCCACAAAGGGGCCTTTTAAGGATGCCGCAAAGTCTTTCTGACGACTTCTTTGGAGCTGTATTGAGGTTTTTGTCTTTTTTGACATGCGATGACATATTTTGTCAGTTTTCCCACCAGCAGTTGAAAAGCTTACAGCATCTGGTAATCCCAGGCGGTCTCCCATCCAAGTACTGACCAGGCCCGTCCGTACTTAGCTTCCGAGATCAGATGAGATCGCGCGTATGCAGGTTGGTGTGGCCTTAAGCGAAGACAAATGCCACAAAGGGGCCTTTTAAGGATGCCGCAAAGTCTTTCTGACGACTTTTTTGGAGCTGTGTTGATGTTTTTGTCTTTTTTGACATGCGATGACATTTTTTGGCAGTTTTCCCACCGTCAGTTGAAAAACTTACAGCACCTGGTATTCCCAGGCAGTCTCCCATTCAAGTACTGACTAGGCCCGACCGTGCTTAGCTTTCGAGATCGGACGAGATCGGGCGTATGCAGGTTGGTGTGGCCGTAAGCAAAGACAAACGCCACAAAGGTGCATTCTAAGGATGCTGCAAAGTCTTTCTGACGACTTTTTTGGAGCTGTATTGTTGTTTTTTTGTTTTATGACATGGGATGACATTTTTTGTCAGTTTTCCCACCGTCAGTTGAAAAGCTCACAGCACCTGGTATTCCCAGGCGGTCTTCCATCTAAGTACTGAACAGGCCCGACCGTGCTTAGCTTCCAAGAACAGACGAGATAGGGCGTATGCAGGTTGGTGTGGCCGTAAACGAAGACAAATGCCACAAAGGGGCATTTTAAGGATGCCGCAAAGTCTTTCTGATGAGTTTTTTGGAGCTGTATTGCTGTTTTTGTCTTTTTTGACATGCAATGACATTTTTTGTCAGTTTTCCCACCGTCAGTTGAAAGGATTACAGCACCTGGTATTCCCAGGCGGTCTCCCATCCAAGTACTGACCAGGCCAGACCATGCTTAACTTCCGAGATCAGACGAGATCGGGCGTATGCAGGTTGGTGTGGCCGCAAGCAAAGACTAATGCCACAAAGGGGCCTTTTAGGGATGCCGCAAAGTCTTTCTGACGACTTTTTTGGAGCTGTATTGATGTTTTTGTCTTTTTTGACATGCGATGACATTTTTTGACAGTTTTCCCACCCTCATTTGAGAAGCTTACAGCACCTGCTATTCCCAGGCGGTCTCCCATCCAAGTACTGACCAGGCCCGTCCGTGCTTAGCTTCCGTGATCAGACGAGATCGGGTGTATGCAGGTTGGTGTGGCCGTAAGCGAAGCCAAACGCCACAAAGGTGCCTTCTAAGGATGCCGCAAAGTCTTTCTGATGACTTTTTTGGAGCTGTATTGATGTTTTTGTCTTTTTTGACATGGGATGACTTTTTTTGGCAGTTTTCCCACCGTCAGTTGAAAAGCTTACAGCACCTGCTATTCCCAGGCGGTCTCCCATCCAAGCATTGACCAGGCCTGACCATGCTTAGCTTCCGAGATCAGACGACATCGGGCGTATGCAGGTTGGTGTGGCCGTAAGCAAAGACAAACGCCACAAAGGTGCCTTCTAAGGATGCTGCAAGGTCTTTCTGACGACTTTTTTGGAGCTGTGTTGATGTTTTTGTCTTTTTTGACATGCGATGACATTTTTTGTCAGTTTTACCACCGTCAGTTGAAAAGCTTACAGCACTTGGTATTCCCAGGCGGTCTCCCATCCAAGTACTGACCAGGCCAGTCTGTGCTTAGCTTCCGAGATCAGACGAGATCGGGCATATGCAGGTTGGTGTGGCCATAAGCAAAGACAACCCCCACGAATGGGCCTTTTAAGGATGCCGCAAAGTCTTTCTGAAAACTTTTTTGGAGCTGTATTGATGTTTATGTCTTTTTTGACATGCGATGACATTTTCTGTCAGTTTTCCCACCGTCAGTTAAAAAGTTTACAGCACCTGGTATTGCCAGGCGGTTTCCCATCCAAGTACTGACCAGGCCCGACCGTGCTTAGCTTGCGAGATCAGACGAGATCGGGCGTATGCAGGTTGGTGTGGCCGTAAGCGAAGACAAATGCCACAAAGAGGCCTTTTAAGGATGCCGCAAAGTCTTTCTGACGACTTTTTTGGAGCTGTATTGATGTTTTTGTCTTTTTTGACATGCGATGACTTTTTTTGGCAGTTTTCCCACCGTCAGTTGAAAAGCTTTCAGCACCTGCTATTCCCAGGCGGTCTCCCATCCAAGTATTGACCAGGCCTGACCATGCTTAGCTTCCGAGATCAGACGAGATCAGGCGTATGCAGGTTAGTGTGGCCGTAAGCAAAGACAAACGCTACAAAGGTGCCTTCTAAGGATGCTGCAAAGTCTTTCTGACGACTTTTTTGAAGCTGTATTAATGTTTTTGTCTTTTTTGACATGCGATGACATTTTTTGTCAGTTTTCCCACCGTCAGTTGAAAGGCTTACAGCACCTCGTATTCCCAGGCAGTCTCCCATCCAAGTATTGACCAGGCCTGACCATGCTTAGCTTCCGAGATCAGACGAGATCGGGCGCATGCAGGTTGGTGTAGCCGTAAGCAAAGACAAATGCCACAAAGGTGCCTTCTAAGGATGCTGCAAAGTCTTTCTGACGACTTTCTTTGGAGCTGTATTGATGTTTTTTTTCTTTTATGACATGGGATGACATTTTTTGTCAGTTTTCCCACCGTCAGTTGAAAAGCTTACAGCACCTGGTATTCCCACGCGGTCTCCCTTCCAAATACTGACCAGGCCCGTCCGTGCTTAGTTTCCGAGATCAGATGAGATGCGGCGTATGCAGGTTGGTGTGGCCGTAAGCGAAGACAAATGCCACAAATGGGCCTTTTAAGGATGCCGCAAAGTCTTTCTGACGACTTTTTTGGAGCTGTATTGATGTTTGTTTGTTTTTTTTATGACATGGGATGACATTTTTTGTCAGTTTTCCCACCGTCAGTTGAAAAGCTTACAGCACCTGGTATTCCCAGGCGGTCTACCATCCAAGTACTGACAAGGCCCGTCCGTGCTTAGTTTCCGAGATCAGACGAGATGCGTCTTATGCAGGTTGGTGTGGCCGTAAGCGAAGACAAATGCCACAAATGGGCCTTTTAAGGATGCCGCAAAGTCTTTCTGACGACTTTTTTGGAGCTGTATTGATGTTTTTTTTTTTTTCATGACATGGGATGACAGTTTTTGTCAGTTTTCCCACCGTCAGTTGAAAAGCTTCCAGCACCTGGTATTCCCAGGCGGTCTCCCATCCAAGTACTGACCAGGCCCGTCCGTGCTTAGCTTCCGAGATCAGACCTATGCAGGTTGGTGTGGCCGTAAGCGAAGACAAATTCCTCAAAGGGGCCTTTTAAGGATGCCACAAAGTCTTTCTGACGACTTTTTTGGAGCTGTATTGATGTTTTTGTATTTTTTGACAGGCGATGACTTTTTTTGGCAGTTTTCCCACCGTCAGTTGAAAAACTTACAGCACCTGGTATTCCCAGGCGGTCTCCCATCCAAGTACTGACCAGGCCCGTCCGTGCTTAGCTTCCGAGATCAAACGAGATCGGGCGTATGCAGGTTGGTGTGGCTGTAAGCGGAGACAAATGCCACTAAGGGGCATTTTAAGGATGCCGCAAAGTCTTTCTGACGACTTTTTTGGAGCTGTATTGATGTTTTTGTCATTTTTTGTCAGCTTTCCCACCGTCAGTTGAAAGGCTTACAGCACCTGGTAATCCCAGGCGGTCTCCCATCCAAGTACTGACCCGGCCCATCCGTGCTAAGCTTTCGAAATCAGACGAGATCGGGCGTATGCAGGTTGGTGTGGCCATAAGCAAAGACAAACGCCACAAAGGGGCCTTTTAAGGATGCCGCAAAGTCTTTCTGACGACTTTTTTGGAGCTGTATTGATGTTTTTGTCTTTTTTGACATGCGATGACATTTTTTGTCAGTTTTCCCACCATCAGTTGAAAAGTTTACAGCACCTGGTATTCCCAGGGGGTCTCCCATTCAAGTAGTGACCAGGCCCGTCGGTGCTTAGCTTCCGAGATCAGATGAGATGCGGCGTATGCAGGTTGGTGTGGCCGTAAGCGAAGACAAATGCCACAAATGGGCCTTTTAAGGATGCCGCAAAGTCTTTCTGATGACTTTTTTGGAGCTGTATTGATGTTTGTTTGTTTTTTTTATGACATGGGATGACATTTTTTGTCAGTTTTCCCACCGTCAGTTGAAAAGCTTATAGCACCTGGTATTCCCAGGCGGTCTCCCATCCAAGTACTGACCAGGCCAGTCTGTGCTTAGCTTCCGTGATCAGACGAGATCGGGCATATGCAGGTTGGTGTGGCCGTAAGCGAAGACAAATGCCACAAAGGGCCTTTTAAGGATGCCGCAAAGTCTTTCTGACGACTTTTTTAGAGCTGTATTGATGTTTTTGTCTTCTTGACATGCGATGACATTTTGTTTTCCCACCGTCAGTTGAAAAACTTACAGCACCTGGTATTCCCAGGCGATTTCCCATGCAAGTACTGACCAGGCTTGACCGTGCTTAGCTTCTGAGATCAGACGAGATGGGGCGTATGCAGGTTGGTGTGGCCGTAAGCGAAGACAAACGGCACAAAAGGGCCTCTTAAGGATGCCGCAAAGTCTTTCTGAAGACTTCTTTGGAGCTGTATTGATGTTTTTGTCTTTTTTGACATGCAATGACATTTTTTGGCAGTTTTCCCATCGTCAGTTGAAAAGCTTACACCACCTGGTATTCCCAGGCAGTCTCCCATCCAAGTACTGACCAGGCCCGACCGTGGTTAGCTTCCGAGAACAGACGAGCTCGGGCGTATGCAGGTTGGTGTGGCCGTAAGCGAAGACAAATGCCACAAAGGGGCCTTTTAAGGATGCCGCAAAGTCTTTCTGACGACTTTTTTCAAGCTTTATTGTTTTTGTCTTTTTGACATGCGATGACATTTTTTGTCAGTTTTCCCACCGTCAGTTGAAAAGCTTATAGCACCTGGTATTCCCAGGCGGTCTCCCATCCAAGTACTGACCAGGCCAGTCTGTGCTTAGCTTCCGTGATCAGACGAGATCGGGCATATGCAGGTTGGTGTGGCCGTAAGCGAAGACAAATGCCACAAAGGGCCTTTTAAGGATGCCGCAAAGTCTTTCTGATGACTTTTTTAGAGCTGTATTGATGTTTTTGTCTTCTTGACATGCGATGACATTTTTTGTCAGTTTTCCCACCGTCAGTTGAAAAGCTTACAGCACCTGGTATTCCCAGGCAGTCTCCCATCCAAGTACTGACCCGGCCCGTCCGTGCTAAGCTTTCGAAATCAGAGGAGATCGGGCGTATGCAGGTTGGTGTGGCCATAAGCAAAGACAAACGCCACAAAGGGGCCTTTTAATGATGCCGCAAAGTCTTTCTGACGACTTTTTTGGAGCTGTATTGATGTTTTTGTCTTTTTTGACATGCGATGACATTTTTTGTCAGTTTTCCCACCATCAGTTGAAAAACTTGCAGCACCTGGTATTCCCAGGGGGTCTCCCATTCAAGTAGTGACCAGGCCCGTCCGTGCTTAGCTTCCGAGATCAGACGAGATCAGGCGTATGCAGGTTGGTGTGGCCGTAAGCCAATACAAACGCCACAAAGTGGCCTTTTAAAGATGCCGCAAAGTCTTTCTGACAACTTTTTTGGAGCTGTATTGATGTTTTTTTTCTTTTATGACATGGGATGACATTTTTTGTCAGTTTTCCCACCGTCAGTTGAAAAGCTTACAGCACCTGGTATTCCCACGCGGTTTCCCATCCAAGTACTGACCAGGCCCGTCCGTGCTTAGTTTCCGAGATCAGACGAGATGCGGCTTATGCAGGTTGGTGTGGCCGTAAGCGAAGACAAATGCCACAAATGGGCCTTTTAAGGATGCCGCAAAGTCTTTCTGACGACTTTTTTGGAGCTGTATTGATGTTTTGTTTTTTTTTTTTTCATGACATGGGATGACATTTTTTGTCAATTTTCCCACCGTCAGTTGAAAAGCTTACAGCACCTGGTTTTCCCAGGCGGTCTCCCATCCAAGTACTGACCAGGCCCATCCGTGCTTAGCTTCCAAGATCAGACCTATGCAGGTTGATGTGGCCGTAAGCGAAGACAAATTCCACAAAGGGGCCTTTTAAGGATGCCACAAAGTCTTTCTGATGACTTTTTTGGAGCTGTATTGATGTTTTTGTAATTTTTGACACGCGATGACTTTTTTTGGCAGTTTTCCCACCGTCAGTTGAAAAGCTTACAGCACCTGGTAATCCCAGGCAGTCTCCCATCCAAGTACTGACCAGGCCCGTCCGTGCTTAGCTTCCGAGATCAAACGAGATCGGGCGTATGCAGGTTGGTGTGGCTGTAAGCGGAGACAAATGCCACTAAGGGGCCTTTTAAGGATGCCGCAAAGTCTTTCTGACGACTTTTTTGGAGCTGTATTGATGTTTTTGTCTTTTTTGACATGCGATGACATTTTTTTGTCAGTTTTCCCACCATCAGTTGAAAAGCTTACAGCACCTGGCATTCCCAGGCAGTCTCCCATCCAAGTACTGACCAGGCCTGACCGTGCTTAGCTTCTGAGATCAGACGAGATCGGCGTATGCAGGTTGGTGGGGCTGTAAGCGAAGACAAATGCCACAAAGGGGCCTTTTAAGGATGCCGCAAAGTCTTTCTGACGACTTTTTTGGAGCTGTATTGAGGTTTTTGTCTTTTTTGACATGCGATGACATATTTTGTCAGTTTTCCCACCAGCAGTTGAAAAGCTTACAGCATCTGGTAATCCCAGGCGGTCTCCCATCCAAGTACTGACCAGGCCCGTCCGTACTTAGCTTCCGAGATCAGATGAGATCGCGCGTATGCAGGTTGGTGTGGCCTTAAGCGAAGACAAATGCCACAAAGGGGCCTGTTAAGGATGCCGCAAAGTCTTTCTGACGACTTTTTTGGAGCTGTGTTGATGTTTTTGTCTTTTTTGACATGCGATGACATTTTTTGGCAGTTTTCCCACCGTCAGTTGAAAAACTTACAGCACCTGGTATTCCCAGGCAGTCTCCCATTCAAGTACTGACTAGGCCCGACCGTGCTTAGCTTTCGAGATCAGACGAGATCGGGCGTATGCAGGTTGGTGTGGCCGTAAGCAAAGACAAACGCCACAAAGGTGCATTCTAAGGATGCTGCAAAGTCTTTCTGACGACTTTTTTGGAGCTGTATTGTTGTTTTTTTGTTTTATGACATGGGATGACATTTTTTGTCAGTTTTCCCACCGCCAGTTGAAAAGCTTACAGCACCTGGTATTCCCAGGCGGTCTTCCATCTAAGTACTGAACAGGCCCGACCGTGCTTAGCTTCCAAGATCAGACGAGATAGGGCGTATGCAGGTTGGTGTGGCCGTAAGCGAAGACAAATGCCACAAAGGGGCATTTTAAGGATGCCGCAAAGTCTTTCTGATGACTTTTTTGGAGCTGTATTGCTGTTTTTGTCTTTTTTGACATGCGATGACATTTTTTGTCAGTTTTCCCACCGTCAGTTGAAAAGATTACAGCACCTGGTATTCCCAGGCGGTTTCCCATCCAAGTACTGACCAGGCCCGTCCGTGCTTAGCTTCCGAGATCAGACGAGATTGGGCATATGCAGGTTGGTGTGGCCGTCAGCGAAGACATATGCCACAAAGGAGCCTTTTAAGGATGCTGCAAAGTCTTTCTGACGACTTCTTTGGAGGTGTATTGATGTTTTTGTCTTTTTTGACATGCAATGACATTTTTTGTCAGTTTTCCCACCGTCAGTTGAAAGGATTACAGCACCTGGTATTCCCAGGCGGTCTCCCATCCAAGTACTGACCAGGCCAGACCATGCTTAACTTCCGAGATCAGACGAGATCGGGCGTATGCAGGTTGGTGTGGCCGTAAGTAAAGACTAATGCCACAAAGGGGCCTTTTAAGGATGCCGCAAAGTCTTTCTGACGACTTTTTTTGAGCGGTATTGATGTTTTTGTCTTTTTTGACATGCGATGACATTTTTTGTCTGTTTTCCCACCATCAGTTGAAAAGCTTACAGCACCTGGTATTCCCAGGCGGTTTCCCATCTAAGTACTGACCAGGCCTGACCGTGCTTAGTTTCTGAGATCAGACGAGATCGGGTGTATGCAGGTTGGTGTGGCCGTAAGCGAAGCCAAACGCCACAAAGGTGCCTTCTAAGGATGCCGCAAAGTCTTTCTGATGACTTTTTTGGAGCTGTATTGATGTTTTTGTCTTTTTTGACATGGGATGACTTTTTTTGGCAGTTTTCCCACCGTCAGTTGAAAAGCTTACAGCACCTGGTATTCCCAGGCGGTTTCCCATCCAAGTATTGACCGGGCCTGACCATGCTTAGCTTCCGAGATCAGACGAGATCAGGCATATGCAGGTTGGTGTGGCCGTAAGCAAAGACAAACGCCACAAAGGTGCCTTCTAAGGATGCTGCAAAGTCTTTCTGACGACCTTTTTGGAGCTGTATTGATGTTTTTTTTCTTTTATGACATGGGAAGACATTTTTGTCAGTTTTCCCACCGTCAGTTGAAAAGCTTACAGCACCTGGTATTCCCAGGCGGTCTCCCATCCAAGTACTGACCAGGCCAGTCTGTGCTTAGCTTCCGAGATCAGACGAGATCGGGCATATGCAGGTTGGTGTGGCCATAAGCAAAGACAAACCCCACTAATGGGCCTTTTAAGGATGCTGCAAAGTCTTTCTGAAAACTTTTTTGGAGCTGTATTGATGTTTATGTCTTTTTTGACATGCGATGACATTTTTTGTCAGTTTTCCCACCGTCAGTTGAAAAGCTTACAGCACCTGGTATTCCCAGGCGGTTTCCCATCCAAGTACTGACCAGGCCCGACCGTGCTTAGCTTCCGAGATCAGACGAGATCGGGTGTATGCAGGTTGGTGCGGCCGTACGGGAAGACAAAAGCCACAAAGGGGCCTTTTAAGGATGCCGCAAAGTCTTTCTGACGAATTTTTTGGAGCTGTATTGATGTTTTTGTCTTTTTTGAAATGCGATGACATTTTTTGGCAGTTTTCCCACCGTCAGTTGAAAAGCTTACAGCACCTGGTATTCCCAGGCGGTCTCCCATCCAAGTACTGACCAGGCCTGACCGTGCTTAGCTTCCGAGATCAGACGAGATCAGGCGTATGCATGTTGGTGTGGCCGTAAGCAAAGACAAATGCCACAAAGGGGCCTTTTAAGGATGCCGCAAAGGCTTTCTGACGACTTTTTTTGAAGCTGTATTGATGTTTTTGTCTTTTTTGACATGCGATGACATTTTTGTCAGTTTTCCCACCGTCAGTTGAAAGGCTTACAGCAACTGGTATTCCCAGGCGGTCTCCCATCCAAGTACTGACCAGGCCCGTCCATGCTTAGCTTCTGAGATCAGACGAGACCGGGCGTATGCAGGTTGGTGTGGCCGTAAGCGAAGACAAACGCCACAAAGGGGCCTTTTAAGGATGACGCAAAGTCTTTCTGACGACTTTTTTGGAGCTGTATTGATGTTTTTGTCTTTTTTGACATGCGATGACATTTTTTGTCAGTTTTCCCACCGTCAGTTGAAAAGCTTACAGCACCTGGTATTCCCAGGCGGTCTCCCATCCAAGTACTGACCAGGCCCACCCGTGCTTAGCTGCCGAGATCAGACGAGATCGGGCGTATGCAGGTTGGTGTGGCCGTAAGCGAAGACAAACGCCACAAAGGGGCGTTTTAAGCATGCCGCAAAGTCTTTCTGACGACTTTTTTGGAGCGGTATTGATGTTTTTGTCTTTTTTGACATGGGATGACATTTTTGTCAGTTTTCCCACCGTCAGTTGAAAAGCTTACAGCACCTGGTATTCCCAGGCGGTCTCCCACCCAAGTAATGACCAGGCCCGACCGGGCTTAGCTTCTGAGAGCAGACGTATGCATGTTGGTGTGGCCGTAAGCGAAGACAAACGCCACAAAGGGGCGTTTTAAGCATGCCGCAAAGTCTTTCTGACGACTTTTTTGGAGCGGTATTGATGTTTTTGTCTTTTTTGACATGGGATGACATTTTTGTCAGTTTTCCCACCGTCAGTTGAAAAGCTTACAGCACCTGGTATTCCCAGGCGGTCTCCCACCCAAGTAATGACCAGGCCCGACCGGGCTTAGCTTCTGAGAGCAGACGTATGCATGTTGGTGTGGCCGTAAGCGAAGACAAACGCCACAAAGGGGCTTTTTAAGGATGCCACAAGTCTTTCTGACGACTTTTTTTGGAGCTGTATTGATGTTTTTGTCTTTTTTGACATGCGATGACATTTTTTGGCAGTTTTCCCACCGTCAGTTGAAAAGCTTACAGCACCTGGTATTCCCAGGCGGTCTCCCATCCAAGTACTGACCAGGCCCGTCCGTGCTTAGCTTCCGAGATCAGACGAGATCAGATGTATGCAGGTTGGTGTGGCCGTAAGCGAAGACGAATGCCACAAAGGGGCCTTTTAAGGATGCCGCAAAGTCTTTCTGACGACTTTTTGGAGCTGTATTGATGTTTTTGTCTTTTTGACATGCGATGACATTTTTGGCAGTTTTCCCACCGTCAGTTGAAAAGCTTACAGCACCTGGTATTCCCAGGCGGTCTCCCATCCAAGTACTGACCAGGCCCGACCGTGCTTAGCTTCCGAGATCAGACGAGATCGGGCGTATGCAGGTTGGTGTGGCCATAAGCGAAGACAAATGCCACAAAGGGGCCTTTTAAGGATGCCGCAAAGTCTTTCTGACGACTTTTTTGGAGATGTATTGATGTTTTTGTCTTTTTTGACATGCGATGACATTTTTTGGCAGTTTTCCCACCATCAGTTGAAAAGCTTACAGCACCTGGTATTCCCAGGCGGTCTCCCATCCAAGTACTGACCAGGCCCGACCGTGCTTAGCTTCCGAGATCAGACGAGATCGGGCGTATGCAGGTTGGTGTGGCCGTAAGCGAAGACAAATGCCACAAAGGGGCCTTTTAAGGATGCCGCAAAATCTTTCTGATGACTTTTTTGGAGCTGTATTGATGTTTTTGTCATTTATGACATGATATGACATTTTTTGGCAGTTTTCCCACCGTCAGTTGAAAAGCTTACAGCACCTGGTATTCCCAGGCGGTCTCCCATCCAAGTACTGACCAGGCCCGACCGTGCTTAGCTTCCGAGATCAGACGAGATCGGGCGTATGCAGGTTGGTGTGGCCGTCAGCGAAGACAAATGCCACAAAGGGGCCTTTTAAGGATGCCGCAAAGTCTTTCTGACGACTTCTTTGGAGATGCATTGATGTTTTTGTCTTTTTGACATGCGATGACATTTTTTGGCAGTTTTCCCACCGTCAGTTGAAAAGCTTACAGCACCTGGTATTCCCAGGCGGTCTCCTATCCAAGTACTGACCAGGCCCGACCGTGCTTAGCTTCCGAGATCAGACGAGATCAGACAAATGCAGGTTGGTGTGGCCGTCAGCGAAGACAAATGCCACAAAGGGGCCTTTTAAGGATGCCGCAAAGTCTTTCTGACGACTTTTTTGGAGCTGTATTGATGTTTTTGTCTTTTTTGACATGCGATGACATTTTTTGGCAGTTTTCCCACCGTCAGTTGAAAAGCTTACAGCACCTGGTATTCCCAGGCAGTCTCCCATCCAAGTACTGACCAGGCCCGACCGTGCTTAGCTTCCGAGATCAGACGAGATCGGGCGTATGCAGGTTGGTGTGGCCGTAAGCGAAGACAAATGCCACAAAGGGGCCTTTTAAGGATGCCGCAAAGTCTTTCTGACGACTTTTTTTGGAGCGTTATTGATGTTTTTGTCTTTTTTAACATAAGATGACATTTTTTGGCAGTTTTCCCACCGTCAGTTGAAAACCTTACAGCACCTAGTATTCCCAGGCGGTTTCCCATCTAAGTACTGACCAGGCCTGACCGTGCTTAGCTTCTGAGATCAGACGAGATGGGGCGTATGCAGGTTGGTGTGGCCGTAAGCGAAGACAAATGCCACAAAGGGGCCTTTTAAGGATGCCGCAAAGTCTTTCTGACGACTTTTTTTGGAGCTCTATTGATGTTTTTGTCTTTTTTGACATGCGATGACATTTTTTGGCAGTTTTCCCACCGTCAGTTGAAAAGCTTACAGCACCTGGTATTCCCAGGCGGTCTCCCATCCAAGTACTGACCAGGCCCGACCGTGCTTAGCTTCCGAGATCAGACGAGATCGGGCGTATGCAGGTTGGTGTGGCCGTAAGCGAAAACAAATGTCACAAAGGGGCCTTTTAAGGATGCCGCAAAGTCCTTTTGACGACTTTTTTGGAGATGTATTGAAGTTTTTGTCTTTTTTGACGTGCAATGACATTTTTTGGCAGTTTTCCCACCGTCAGTTGAAAAGCTTACAGCACCTGGTATTCCCAGGCGGTCTCCCATCCAAGTACTGACCAGGCCCGACCGTGCTTACCTTCCGAGATCAGACAAGATCGGGCGTATGCAGGTTGGTGTGGCCGTAAGCGAAAACAAATGTCACAAAGGGGCCTTTTAAGGATGCCACAAAGTCTTTCTGACAACTTTTTTGGAGCTGTATTGTTTTTGTCTTTTATGACATGAGATGACATTTTTTGGCAGTTTTCCCACCGTCAGTTGAAAATCTTACAGCACCTGGTATTCCCAGGCGGTCTCCCATCCAAGTACTGACCAGGCCCGTCCGTGCTTAGCTTCCGAGATCAGACGAGATCGGGTGTATGCAGGTAGGTGTGGCCGTAAGCGAAAACAAACGCCACAAAGGAGCCTTTTAAGGATGCCGCAAAGTCTTTCTGACGACTTTTTTGGAGCTGTATTGAAGTTTTTGTCTTTTTTGACGTGCAATGACATTTTTTGGCAGTTTTCCCACCGTCAGTTGAAAAGCTTACAGCACCTGGTATTCCCAGGCGGTCTCCCATCCAAGTACTGACCAGGCCCGACCGTGCTTAGCTTCCGAGATCAGACGAGATCGGGCGTATGCAGGTTGGTGTGGCCGTAAGCGAAAACAAATGTCACAAAGGGGCCTTTTAAGGATGCCACAAAGTCTTTCTGACAACTTTTTTGGAGCTGTATTGTTTTTGTCTTTTTTGACATGCGATGACATTTTTTGGCAGTTTTCCCACTGTCAGTTGAAAAGCTTATAGCACCTGGTATTGCCAGGCGGTCTCCCATCCAAGTACTGACCAGGCCCGTCCGTGCTTAGCTTCCAAGATCAGACGAATGCAGGTAGGTGTGGCCGTCAGCGAAGACAAATGAACAAAGGGGCCTTTCAAGGATGCCGCAAAGACTTTCTGACGACTTTTTTCATGTTGTATTGTTTTGTCTTTTTCGACATGCGATGACATTTTTTGGCAGTTTTCCCACCGTCAGTTGAAAAGCTTACAGCATCTGGTATTCCCAGGCGGTCTCCCATCCAAGTACTGACCAGGCCCGTCCGTGCTTAGCTTCCGAGTTCAGACGAGATCGGGCTTATGCAGGTTGGTGTGGCCGTAGGCAAAAACAAATGTCACAAAGGGGCCTTTTAAGGATGCTGCAAAGTCTTTTTGACGACTTTTTTGGAGCTGTATTGAAGTTTTTGTCTTTTTTGACGTGCAATGACATTTTTTGGCAGTTTTCCCACCGTCAGTTGAAAAGCTTACAGCACCTGGTATTCCCAGGCGGTCTCCCATCCAAGTACTGACCAGGCCCGACCGTGCTTAGCTTCCAAGATCAGACGAGATCGGGCGTATGCAGGTTGGTGTGGCCGTAAGCGAAGACAAATGCGACAAAGGGGCCTTTCAAGGATGCCGCAAAGTCTTTCTGACGACTTTTTTCATGCTGTATTGTTTTTGTCTTTTTTGACATGCGATGACATTTTTTGGCAGTTTTCCTACCGTCAGTTGAAAAGCTTACAGCACCTGGTTTTCCCAGGTAGTCTCCCATCCAAGTACTGACCAGGCCCGTCCGTGCTTAGCTTCCGAGATCAGATGTATGCAGGTTGGTGTGGCCGTAAGCGAAAACAAATGTCACAAAAGGGCCTTTTAAGGATGCCACAAAGTCTTTCTGACGACTTTTTTGGGGCTGTATTGATGTTGTTGTCTTTTTTGACAGGCGATGACATTTTTTGGCAGTTTTCCCACCGTCAGTTGAAAAGCTTACAGCACCTGGTATTGCCAGGCGGTCTCCCATCCAAGTACTGACCAGGCCCGTCCGTGCTTAGCTTCTGAGATCGGGCGTATGCAGGTTGGTGTGGCCGTAAGCGAAGACAAATACCACAAAGGGCCTTTTAAGGATGCTGCAAAGTCTTTCTGACGACTTTTTGTGAGTTGTATTGAAGAATTTGTCTTTTTTGACATGCAATGACATTTTTTGTCAGTTTTCCCACCGTCAGTTGAAAAGCTTACAGGACCTGGTATTCCCAGGCGGTCTCCCATCCAAGTACTGACCAGGCCCGTCTGTGCTTAGCTTTCGAGATCAGACGAGATCGGGCGTCTGCAGGTTGGTGTGGCCGGAAGCGAAAACAAATGTCACAAAGGGGCCTTTTAAGGATGCCGCAAAGTCTTTTTGACGACTTTTTTGGAGCTGTTTTGAAGTTTTTGTCTTTTTTGACATGCGATGACATTTTTTGTCAGTTTTCCCACCATCAGTTGAAAAGCTTACAGCACCTGGTATTCCCAGGCGGTCTCCCATCCAAGTACTGACCAGGCCCGTCCGTGCTTAGCCTCCGAGATCAGACGAGATCGGGCGTATGCAGGTTGGTGTGGCCGCAAGCTAAAACAAATGCCACAAAGGGGCCTTTTAAGGATGCCGCAAAGTCTTTCTGACGACTTTTTTCAAGCTTTATTGTTTTTGTCTTTTTTGACATGCGATGACATTTTTTGGCAGTTTTCCCACCGTCACTTGAAAAGCTTACAGCACCTGGTATTCCCAGGCGGTCTCCCATCCAAGTACTGACCAGTCCCGTCCGTGCTCAGCTTCCGAGATCAGACGTTTGCAGGTTGGTTTGGACGTAAGCGAAGACAAATGCCACAAAGGGGCCTTTTAAGGATGCCGCAAAGTCTTTCTGACGACTTTTTTGGAGCTGTATTGATGTTTTTGTCTTTTGTGACAGGCGATGACATTTGTTGGCAGTTTTCCCACCGTCAGTTGAAAAGCTTACAGCACCTGGTCTTCCCAGGCGGTCTCTCACCCAAGTACTGACCAGGCCCGTCCATGCTTAGCTTCCGAAATGAGACGAGATCGGGCGTATGCAGGTTGGTGTGGCCGTAAGCGAAGACAAATGCCACAAAGGGGCCTTTTAAGGATGCCGCAAAGTCTTTCTGACGACTTTTTTGGAGCTGTATTGATGTTTTTGTCTTTTTTGACATGCGATGACATTTTTTGTCAGTTTTCCCACCGTCAGTTGAAAAGCTTACAGCACCTGGTATTCCCAGGCGGTCTCCCATCCAAGTACTGACCAGACCCGTCCGTGCTTAGCTTCCGAGATCAGACGAGATCGGGCGTATGCAGGTTGGTGTGGCCGTAAGCTGAAACAAATGCCACAAAGGGGCCTTTTAAGGATGCCGCAAAGGCTTTCTGACGACTTTTTTGGAGCTGTATTGAAGTTTTTGTTTTTTTTGACATGCGATGACATTTTTTGGCAGTTTTCCCACCGTCAGTTGAAAAGCTTACAGCACCTGGTATTCCCAGGCGGTCTCTCATCCAAGTACTGACCAGGCCCGTCCGTGCTTAGCCTCCGAAATCAGACGAGATCGGGCGTATGCAGGTTGGTGTGGCCGTAAGGGAAACCAAATGCCACAAAGGGCCTTTTAAGGATGCCGCAAAGTCTTTTTGACGACTTTTTTGGAGCTGTTTTGAAGTTTTTGTCTTTTTTGACATGCGATGACATTTTTTGTCAGTTTTCCCACCATCAGTTGAAAAGCTTACAGCACCTGGTATTCCCAGGCGGTCTCCCATCCAAGTACTGACCAGGCCCGTCCGTGCTTAGCCTCCGAGATCAGACGAGATCGGGCGTATGCAGGTTGGTGTGGCCGTAAGCTAAAACAAATGCCACAAAGGGGCCTTTTAAGGATGCCGCAAAGTCTTTCTGACGACTTTTTCAAGCTGTATTGATGTTTTTGTCTTTTTGACATGCGATGACATTGTTTGGCAGTTTTCCTACCGTCTCTTGAAAAGCTTACAGCACCTGGTATTCCCAGGCGGTCTCCCATCCAAGTACTGACCAGTCCCGTCCGTGCTCAGCTTCCGAGATCAGACGAGATCGGGCGTTTGCAGGTTGGTGTGGACGTAAGTGAAGACAAATGCCATAAAGGGGCCTTTTAAGGATGCCGCAAAGTCTTTCTGACGACTTTTTTGGGGCTGTATTGATGTTTTTGTCTTTTTTGACAGGCGATGACATTTTTTGGCAGTTTTCCCACTGTCAGTTGAAAAGCTTACAGCACCTGGTATTGCCAGGCGGTCTCCCATCCAAGTACTGACCAGGCCCGTCCGTGCTTAGCTTCTGAGATCAGAGGAGATCGGGCGTATGCAGGTTGGTGTGGCTATAAGCGAAGACAAATGCCACAAAGGGGCCTTTTAAGGATGCCGCAAAGTCTTTCTGACGACTTTTTCAGAGCTGTATTGATGTTTTTGTCTTTTTTGACAGGCGATGACATTTGTTGGCAGTTTTCCCACCGTCAGTTGAAAAGCTTACAGCACCTGGTCTTCCCAGGCGGTCTCCCACCCAAGTACTGACCAGGCCCGTCCATGCTTAGCTTCCGAAATGAGAAGAGATCAGGCGTATGCAGGTTGGTGTGGCCGTAAGCGAAACCAAAGGCCACAAAGGGGCCTTTTAAGGATGCCGCAAAGTCTTTCTGACGACTTTTTTGGAGATGTATTGATGTTTTTGTCTTTTTTGACATGCGATGACATTTTTTGGCAGTTTTCCCACCATCAGTTGAAAAGCTTACAGCACCTGGTATTCCCAGGCGGTCTCCCATCCAAGTACTGACCAGGCCCGTCCGTGCTTAGCTTCCGAGATCAGACGAGATCGGGCATATGCAGGTTGGTGTGGCCGTAAGCTAAACCAAATGCCACAAAGGGGCCTTTTAAGGATGCCGCAAAGTCTTTCTGACGACTGTTTTGCAGCTGTCATTGACTTTTATGACATGCGATGACATTTTTTGGCAGTTTTCCCACCGTCAGTTGAAAAGCTTACAGCACCTGGTATTCCCAGGCGGTCTCCCATCCAAGTACTGACCTGGCCCGTCCGTGCTTAGCTTCCGAGATCAGACGAGATCGGGCGTATGCAGGTTGGTGTGGCCGTAAGCGAAACCAAAGGCCACAAAGGGGCCTTTTAAGGATGCCGCAAAGTCTTTCTGACGACTTTTTTGGAGATGTATTGATGTTTTTGTCTTTTTTGACATGCGATGACATTTTTTGGCAGTTTTCCCACCGTCAGTTGAAAAGCTTACAGCACCTGGTATTCCCAGGCGGTATCCCATCCAAGTACTGACCAGGCAAGTCCGTGCTTAGCTTCCGAGATCAGACGAGATCGGGCGTATGCAGGTAGGTGTGGCCGCATGCAGGTAGGTGTGGCCGCATCGAAAACAAACGCCACAAAGGAGCCCTTTAAGGATGCCGCAAAGTCTTTCTGACGACTATTTTTGGAGCTGTATTGATGTTTTTGTCTTTTTTGACAGGCGATGACATTTTTTGGCAGTTTTCCCAGTGTCAGTTTAAAAGCTTACAGCACCTGGTATTCCCAGGCGGTCTCCCATCCAAGTACTGACCAGGCCCGTCCGTGCTTAGCTTCCGAGATCAGACGAGATCGGGTGTATGCAGGTAGGTGTGGCCGCAAGCGAAAACAAATGCCACAAAGGAGCCCTTTAAGGATGCCGCAAAGTCTTTCTGACGACTTTTTTGGGGCTGTATTGATGTTTTTGTCTTTTTTGACATGCGATGACATTTTTTGGCAGTTTTCCCACCGTCAGTTGAAAAGCTTACAGCACCTGGTATTGCCAGGCGGTCTCCCATCCAAGTACTGACCAGGCCCGTCCGTGCTTAGCTTCCGAGATCAGATGTATGCAGGTTGGTGTGGCCGTAAGCGAAAACAAATGTCACAAAAGGGCCTTTTAAGGATGCCACAAAGTCTTTCTGACAACTTTTTTGGAGCTGTATTGTTTTTGTCTTTTTTGACATGCGATGACATTTTTTGGCAGTTTTCCTACCGTCAGTTGAAAAGCTTACAGCACCTGGTTTTCCCAGGCGGTCTCCCATCCAAGTACTGACCAGTTCCGTCCGTGCTTAGCTTCCGAGATCAGACGAGATCGGGCGTATGCAGGTTGGTGTGGCCGTAAGCGAAGACAAATGCCACAAAGGGGCCTTTTAAGGATGCTGCAAAGTCTTTCTGACGACTTTTTTGGAGCTGTATTGAAGTTTTTGTCTTTTTTCACATGCGATGACATTTTTTGGCAGTTTTCCCACCGTCAGTTTATAAAGCTTACAGCACCTGGTATTCCCAGGCGGTCTCTCATCCAAGTACTGACCAGGCCCTACCGTGCTTAGCTTCCGAGATCAGACGAGATCGGGCGTATGCAGGTTGGTGTGGCAGTAATGGAAGACAAAAGCCACAAAGGGGCCTTTTAAGGATGCCGCAAAGGCTTTCTGACGACTTCTTTGGAGCTGTATTGAAGTTTTTGTCTTTTTTGACATGCAATGACATTTTTTGTCAGTTTTCCCACCGTCAGTTGAAAAGCTTACAGCACCTGGTATTTCCAGGCGGTCTCCCATCCAAGTGCTGACGAGGCAAGTCCGTGCTTAGCTTCCGAGATCAGACGAGATCTGGCGTATGCAGGTTGGTGGGGCCTTAAGCCAAAACAAACGTCACAAAGGGGCCTTTTAAGGATGCCGCAAAGTCTTTTTGACAACTTTTTTGGAGCTGTATTGAAGTTTTTGTCTTTTTTGACATGCGATGACATTTTTTGGCAGTTTTCCCACCGTCAGTTGAAAAGCTTACAGCACCTAGTACTCCCAGGCAGTCTCCCATCCAAGTACTGACCAGGCCCGTCCGTGCTTAGCTTCCGAGATCAGATGAGATCCGGCGTATGCAGGTTGGTGTGGCCGTAAGCCAAAACAAATGCCACAAAGGGGCCTTTTAAGGATGCCGCAAATTCTTCCTGATGACTTTTTTGGAGCTGTATTGAAGTTTTTGTCTTTTTTGACATGCGATGATATTTTTTGGCAGTTTTCCCACCGTCAGTTGAAAAGCTTACAGCACCTAGTACTCCCAGGCAGTCTCCCATCCAAGTACTGACCAGGCCCGTCCGTGCTTAGCTTCCGAGATCAGACGAGATCCGGCGTATGCAGGTTGGTGTGGCCGTAAGCCAAAACAAATGCCACAAAGGGGCCTTTTAAGGATGCCGCAAATTCTTCCTGACGACTTTTTTGGAGCTGTATTGAAGTTTTTGTCTTTTTTGACATGCAATGACATTTTTTGGCAGTTTTCCCACCATCAGTTGAAAAGCTTACAGCACCTGGTATTCCCAGGCGGTCTCCCATCCAAGTACTTACCAGGCCCGTCCGTGCTTAGCCTCCGAGATCAGACGAATGCAGGTTGGTGTGGCCGTAAGCGAAATGAAACGCCACAAAGGGGCCTTTTAAGGATGCCACAAAGTCTTTCTGACAACTTTTTCGGAGCTGTATTGTTTTTGTCTTTTTTGACATGCGATGACATTTTTTGGCAGTTTTCCCACCGTCAGTTGAAAAGCTTACAGCACCTGGTATTCCCAGGCGGTCTCCCATCCAAGTACTGACCAGGCCCGTCCGTGCTTAGCTTCCGAGATCAGACGAATGCAGGTTGGTGTGGCCGTCAGCAAAGACAAATGCCACAAAGGGGCCTTTTAAGGATGCCACAAAGTCTTTCTGACAACTTTTTTGGAGCTGTATTGATGTTTTTGTCTTTTTTGACAGGCGATGACATTTTTTGGCAGTTTTCCCACCGTCAGTTGAAAAGCTTACAGCACCTGGTATTCCCAGGCAGTCTCCCATCCAAGTACTGACCAGGCCCGACCGTGTTTAGCTTCCGAGATCAGACGAGATCGGGCGTATGCAGGTTGGTGTGGCCGTAAGCAAAACCAAATGTCACAAAGGGGCCTTTTAAGGATGCCACAAAGTCTTTCTGACAACTTTTTTGGAGCTGTATTGTTTTTGTCTTTTTTGACATGCGATGACATTTTTTGGCAGTTTTCCCACCGTCAGTTGAAAAGCTTACAGCACCTGGTATTGCCAGGCGGTCTCCCATCCAAGTACTGACCAGGCCCGTCCGTGCTTAGCTTCCGAGATCAGATGTATGTTTTTTTTTTTTTTTTTCTTTGGAGATGTATTTACGTTTTTGTCTTTTACGACATGGGATGACATTTTTTGGCAGTTTTCCCACCGTCAGTTGAAAAGCTTACAGCACCCGGTATTCCCAGGCGGTCTCCCATCCAAGTACTGACCAGGCCCGTCCGTGCTTAGCCTCCGAGATCAGACGAGAGCGGGCGTATGTTTTTTTTTTTTTTTTTTTTATCTTTATTTATTAAATAACTCATCAAAAAAATATTTTCAAACATTTCATTACGTGAAAAGAGACATATAGACATACATTTTTTTTTTTTTTTTTTTTTTTCGCCAAAAGTCCGTGGCAGCGTCCTGACCACACAAAGTTTTTAAAAGGTTCTAAAATAGGTCTCTGTTTGCTGCCAGGGCAGGGAAACTGCCTTGGCAGTATTGAGGTTCATCCTAATCTGGCTCCCTTGGCCTTATTAGTTGTGACTGCTCCCCCAGCACAGAAGGGGAGGGCCGCCGGCCTCCAGACCCCAAAGTGCAGGCAGGTGGGTCGATGTCTATCGTCAGCAGCTGGGCCAGATGCTCTCCATTGTACCAGGAGGTGATGCGGGGGCTGTCGCAGCGGGCCAAGATGGTGACGTGACCCTTGAGCAGTGAGGCAAAGAGTCTGAGATGGTGGATTCTTCCTTCGTTATGCAGGGCAGCGCTTTCTGGCGAGGTAGATGGTATGTCTGGCAATGCTCAGGATGAGGTTGGCGGTTCCCTGACTGCCCGGCTGGTAGGCGGCTGGAGCCCGAAGAGGAAGACCTTCCTCCAGTCCTCGCCTCTCTCCCAGGTCAAGTGCAGGAGTCTCCTTAGCAGGTCTCGTATTGCTGAAAGAAAAGACTGGCAGACAGTACACTCCAAAACAGGTGTTCAAGAGTTTCAGCAGATTCGCCACATACAGCACAGTCTCTGCTGTACTTGCTGCTATCAATTTGATGCAGCTGGACCCCAGTGATGATCCTCCTGTGCCTCAGCTTGAAATCTGTATTGAAAGCAGAGTCTGGAAGTCTCCCTCACCGATGTTGAGCCACAACTTTGCGATGTCTAGGCCAGGAAAGCGAGAGGCCCAGGTCCTCTCTGAGGCAGGAGGCTTCCAGACTCTGTCGACAAAGGCCCTATACAGAGCGACAGTTCTTAGCTCTACAAAAGCTGTGGATTTCAAGTCTGAAGCCAGGAGGAAATCAGGGGCCCAATCTGCACTGTGTCGCACTCACCTCCACCCAAGGGCTCCAACCAGCTGGACGGGACACATGTTCAAGAGTGGCCAGCGATCTTCCGAATTGTTTTGCCTTGACCTCAATCCCTTTCCTCCTCAGCTCCCACACAACGCCTCTGGACGGGGCGGCGGCCGTCGTCCCTACGACGCCCCCAGAGCCCCATTGAGGCCTTATGGAGCGTCGGCAGGACGAAAGGCCGCCCTCGGTATGTGACTTCAGGGTTGTTGAGCAACGGTTGGCCGAGGGCCTGGGCCTTGCTCGTGATGTTGACCCTGAGGAGGGGCCTCAAGAGACGCCATGCCTCCATGATCTCTCTCCAGCAGCCCAAGATGTTGGTACCGGCTCGGTGGGAGGATCTGACAGAGATTCATGTCACCATACCTCCCACAAGAGTGTAACTCTTGTTGGAAAAAGCTCTTCCAGGGTGCCATGTGAGATCTCAGGAGGAAGCGCTGCACGAGTCTGGCTCTGAACGCATGCTTCCGGGACTCGAGGTCAACCAAATTCAGCCCCCCCTCCTTCAGCCTACCCACGATGGTGTTTCGGGCGACCGTGTTGACCGCGTGTTTCCACAGGAAAACACTGATCACCCTGTTGATCCTGGCCAGGACCTCTGGGGGGAGGGCATGAACAGCCAGGGCAAAATTCAAGATGGACAAAACGAGCGCGTTAACAACAATCACTTTACCTCTGAGCGACAGGGCACGGGCCCTCCACAGGTTCAGCCTGGAGGTGACTTTGTTCTCCAGTACCCCCCAAGTTCGGTCCGCGCCGCATTGATGTCCTTCCCCAAAAAGACGCCCAGGATGCGAGCCTCCCATCAACCAGCTCAAAGTCCCCTAGAGTTGCTGGTCTCGTCACTCCACCAAGAAGCATGACTGTGGACTTCCTGGCATTGATTCTGGCGCCGGAAGCCATGCAGTAGCGCTTGACTTCGTAGAGTACATGTTCAACACTGTCCCCTCCCCACTGTGATGTTTGTGTCGCCGGCATAAAGGAGGACCTTCACCTCCTCCCCGCTGGTGTCATTATGCCTCTGATTTGGTTATTGGCCAGCAAGAGCTGAGTCAAAGGCTCAGTGACCAGGCTGAAGAGAAGCGCGGACAGGGGCAGCCCTGTCGCACTGACCTCTTGATGGAAAAAGCGCTGGTCAAGAGCCCGTTGACCTTCACTTTGCTGGCCGCTGAATGATAAAGAAGCTGGATGGAGGAGATGAAGCCCTCCCAAACCCCATCTGCTGCATTACCCCCCAGAGGAAGGTGTGGTCGACTCTGTCAAAGGCTTTCTCAAAATCCAGGCCTAGGTAAAGACCACCCTCCCTCTGCATGCGACCAATGAGGTACCTGAGGGAGAGGACAGTGTCGGAGATGTCTCTGCCTGGGATACCATAAGACTGGTTTGGACTTACTACTTCTGCTACCACATGGCGCAGCCGGTTTGCCAGGATCTTTGCCAGGATTTTATAGTCGGTGTTTAATAGACTGATTGGTCTGTAGTTTTTGATGTCATGCCTCTCACCTTTATTTTTGAAAAGGAGAGTGATGAGACCAGATGCAAACCCCTGGGGACTCTGCGCTGGTCGATGATGGCTGTGTAGACGTGTAAGAGGATGGGAGCAAGCGACCTTTTAAAAGTCTGAAAAAAATCTGCCGGCAGCCCATCCTCTCCCGGGCTCCTGCCTCCAGAGAGACCACCAATGGCGGACTCCACCTCACTCAAGGTGAGAGGGGAATCACACCATGAGCGGCTCTCCGAGTCAAGGAGCGGCTCAGGGCACCGATCGCCGGGTCACGGTCAACCTGTGAGGTGGGTTCGGCTGCGAACAAGTTTGAGTAAAATTCTGTCGTGATCTGGAGAACTGCATCTATTTCATGTTTGATCTGGCCGCTGGAATTAGTCAAAGCAGATATGTGATTTTTGTTGACGCAGTTTCTCCAGACCAAGAAAAAGCCGATGATGTTTCGCCCTCCACCGCTGCGTCGAACCTTGGCCCTGATGCTCGCACTCCCTGCAACGCTCCTCATCCCAGGCGTGCAGCTGGTGTTTGGCCGCGAGGTACAGGGTTAAGTCCCTGTTAGGGTCATCGGCGGCAGCGCCGGCCTCCAGTTGAAGGATCCTGGTGAGACTGTCTACCTTCAACTTCCCCTGCCACGCCCTACGCTTGCAGTAACTTATTGCCGCCGACCTGACTCTCTGTTTAAATGCTGGCCACTCCTCAAAGAGGTCTCCGTCACGAGCCGATCCTGTAAGACACAGAGGAGACCCATGATTTTGCCAACAAAAGCCGGCTCCCTCAGGATGGCAGTGTTCAGGCACCAAGATCCCCCGTTCCTAGGGCCGCCCCTGCGCCTGAAGACCACCTCCAGGGAGTCATGATCACTGCAAGGGTGAGGTGAGTACGACACAGCCAGCAGCTGCTGCATCAACTCCACCGACAGCAAACACAGATCTAATCTAGACCCTTTCATTACCCCTTCACCACTTGGTGTCTGCTGAACAACCTGGCCGATGGATGGAGCGTCCTCCAGGCCTCGGCCAGGTTGTTCTGGTGCATTAGGTGTATTAGTTGTGTTCTACTGCTGTCATCCTTAAATTTGTTGTTAGTTGAAATGTCCATCCGTGTCAATGTGATATTAAAATCCCCTATTTACAAAACTCTCCCTGTGGCCCACGTGCTCAACCTGGTGAACAGTGTTTTTCTTTCTGTCTCTGTATTTGGTGCGTATACATTTATAACCCTCCACCTATTTTGTGATTCACCTATATCTATCACCGTGAACCTCCCTTCGGTGTCACTGTGAGTCTGCTGCATTTCTCCCACCAGCCCCCCCCTAACCAGGGTTGCTACTCCCCCCCGGCCAGAGGGGCCTAGTGAGAGAAAAATACAGCCTGGCCACATCCCGCGGGCCGCCACTATAGTGCTCTGAGACCACCTAATCTCCTGTAGGCAGCAAATTTCGCCAGGAAGTGTGGAGAGAAGGTGACACACTTTCTTCTCTGTTCTTAGTCCCCTCACATTAAGGGAGTAAACTGAGGAGACGTAGGGACTGGCCATTTTATTTTATTTTTTTTACTTTTTATGGGATTTCTTCTTTGCTTTTGTTATCGATGCTTTCCTTCTGACTGTCCCTTCCTTTTTATTTTGTTGGATAATCTCATCCTCAGATGTTGATGTGTTGTTTACAGAGGAGGAGAACAATCTAGCCGGGCCGAACAGGTTTTCCGTGCTCTGGGAGGGGCCTAAATGGGTGGCAGGTGGCTTGTTGCCGCTAAACAGGCTGTGCGGCCAGGGTGAAAGGGTTCAAGGGGGTTGGAGCTGAGGAGACCGCACGCCAACTGCACCAGCCCCGCCCAACTCCATTGCCGTGCTAGCCCCATCTGAAACCTCTTTCTTTTCTTCCTCTGTCATCTTGAAAGGCTGTAAGCCTGAGGCTGAAGCCTCTCGTGACGCTGTTTTTACAGATTTTCCTGTGCAGCTCAGGTCCGGGGTAGAGCCCATTTTTCGACCTCCCCCCGTATGGACCATGTCCGAGGTAGGACCCGTTTTTTGAGATTCCCCCTCTGGAGGAGCCCCCTGCCCTGTTGTGGCCGAGGTGGGGGCAACCTCGCCGACTCTCTGCCCCCTGAGGTCCCCTCCATCTTCCCAGCTGCAACCCTCTATGTCCCATGCTAGACTATCCTCCTCCGAAATTTCCTCTGAGGCGTTACAAATGCAGTCATCCATTTTGTTGTGGCAGATTTTACATTTAGCCATCTTATTTCCACACTCCCTGGCAAAGTGCCCCTGCGCACCACATTTAAAACACGTAAATTCTGGGCAATCCCTCAAGATGTGACCAGGCTGTATACAAATGCGGCAGACTTTAACCTGTCTATCGTGAATCACCCTGAAATATTCTGTGCCTGCTGCGGTAGAGAACTTAGCTGAGTAAGGCAGAGACTGTACTGCGCCAGTGAATCTTACCTTGACAAAACGTGTGCCATCAGCCACCTTAGTTCCAGGCCACATCCTTCGCTTGATGGGGAGACCGCAGACACTCCCCACAGCTCCAGCTTGGCCAGTATTTCCCGTCTGGGATGTAGGCAGGCAGTCCCAGGAAAGAAACCACCAGTTCATTATTTTTAATAGCCATTCCCTGCACTCTGGTGTTGCCAATTTTAAATCCGTCCATTAACTTATTTTTTCCCGTCACTGCTCATTGTGATTTCAGATTTCTTGGGTCCCATGGTGCGGCAAGCTACAATGCCCCCAAGCACACCATCCTGGTTGCTTGGATAAGCTCGAGTGCCGATACTGCCTCTTCACCATCAAGCTCCACGCTGACTGTGAGCTCCATTTCGTATTTGCACTCGGGGTCCTTCTTCCCTTCCTTGCCTCAATATCTGTGGCTTCAGCAGGCTCCATCTCGGTTACTGCTACCTCTCCAATCTCCTCTGCCAAGCCTGGCGCATTTAAAGTGTCCTTAAGTCCAACAGGCTGGCTGCTGAGTCCCTGAGCAGCCATTTTGTCCTTGGCTGGGTCTGCCATTCAAAAAAAGAAAAAGAAAGCGGCTCCCGACAGTGAAACACTGCGGGGAGGCAAAAAAGATCTCTCAAACACTTACAATAAAGGTCCAAACAATGTTCGTCAAAAGCAAAAAAAAAACTAGAACAAAAGAGGATTCCTGGTGTGTGGTGTCTCTGCTCCACTTCCTTGCCTCCTGCCTGCAGCTCTGTGCCTCTGGCTCCTCCCTGCTCACCAAGGGGCGTATGCAGGTTGGTGTGGCCGTAAGCGAAGACAAATGCCACAAAGGGGCCTTTCAAGGATGCCGCAAAGTCTTTCTGACGACTTTTTTCATGCTGTATTGTTTTTGTCTTTTTTGACATGCGATGACATTTTTTGGCAGTTTTCCCACCGTCAGTTGAAAAGCTTACAGCACCTGGTATTCCCAGGCGGTCTCCCATCCAAGTACTGACCAGGCCCTTCCGTGCTTAGCTTCCGAGTTCAGACGAGATCGGGCGTATGCAGGTTGGTGTGGCCGTAAGCCAAAACAAATGCCACAAAGGGGCCTTTTAAGGATGCCGCAAATTCTTCCTGACGACTTTTTTGGAGCTGTATTGAAGTTTTTGTCTTTTTTGACATGCAATGACATTTTTTGGCAGTTTTCCCACCATCAGTTGAAAAGCTTACAGCACCTGGTATTCCCAGGCGGTCTCCCATCCAAGTACTTACCAGGCCCGTCCGTGCTTAGCCTCCGAGATCAGACGAGATCCGGCGTATGCAGGTTGGTGTGGCCGTAAGCGAAATGAAACGCCACAAAGGGGCCTTTTAAGGATGCCACAAAGTCTTTCTGACAACTTTTTCGGAGCTGTATTGTTTTTGTCTTTTTTGACATGCGATGACATTTTTTGGCAGTTTTCCCACCGTCAGTTGAAAAGCTTACAGCACCTGGTATTCCCAGGCGGTCTCCCATCCAAGTACTGACCAGGCCCGTCCGTGCTTAGCTTCCGAGATCAGACGAATGCAGGTTGGTGTGGCCGTCAGCGAAGACAAATGCCACAAAGGGGCCTTTTAAGGATGCCACAAACTCTTTCTGACAACTTTTTTGGAGCTGTATTGATGTTTTTGTCTTTTTTGACAGGCGATGACATTTTTTGGCAGTTTTCCCACCGTCAGTTGAAAAGCTTACAGCACCTGGTATTCCCAGGCAGTCTCCCATCCAAGTACTGACCAGGCCCGACCGTGCTTAGCTTCCGAGATCAGACGAGATCGGGCGTATGCAGGTTGGTGTGGCCGTAAGCGAAAACAAATGTCACAAAGGGGCCTTTTAAGGATGCCACAAAGTCTTTCTGACAACTTTTTTGGAGCTGTATTGTTTTTGTCTTTTTTGACATGTGATGACATTTTTTGGCAGTTTTCCCACCGTCAGTTGAAAAGCTTACAGCACCTGGTATTGCCAGGCGGCCTCCCATCCAAGTACTGACCAGGCCCGTCCGTGCTTAGCTTCCGAGATCAGAGATGTATGCAGGTTGGTGTGGCCGTAAGCGAAGACAAATGCCACAAAGGGGCCTTTCAAGGATGCCGCAAAGTCTTTCTGACGACTTTTTTCATGCTGTATTGTTTTTGTCTTTTTTGACATTCGATGACATTTTTTGGCAGTTTTCCCACCGTCAGTTGAAAGGCTTACAGCACCTGGTATTCCCAGGCGATCTCCCATCCAAGTACTGACCAGGCCCGTCCGTGCTTAGCTTCCGAGTTCAGACGAGATCGGGCGTATGCAGGTTGGTGTGGCCGTAAGCGAAAACAAATGCCACAAAGGGGCCTTTTAAGGATGCCGCAAAGTCTTTCTGACGACTTTTTTGGAGCTGTATTGAAGTTTTTGTCTTTTTTGACATGCGATGACATTTTTTGGCAGTTTTCCCACCGTCAGTTGAAAAGCTTACAGCACCTGGTATTCCCAGGCGGTCTCTCATCCAAGTACTGACCAGGCCCGTCCGTGCTTAGCCTCCGAAATCAGACGAGATCGGGCGTATGCAGGTTGGTGTGGCCGTAAGGGAAACCAAATGCCACAAATGGGCCTTTTAAGGATGCCGCAAAGTCTTTCTGACGACTTTTTTGGAGATGTATTGAAGATTTTGTCTTTTTTGACATGCGATGACATTTTTTGTCAGTTTTCCCACCGTCAGTTGAAAGGCTTACAGCACCTGGTATTCCCAGGCGATCTCCCATCCAAGTACTGACCAGGCCCGTCCGTGCTTAGCTTCCGAGTTCAGACGAGATCGGGCGTATGCAGGTTGGTGTGGCCGTAAGCGAAAACAAATGCCACAAAGGGGCCTTTTAAGGATGCCGCAAAGTCTTTCTGACGACTTTCTTGGAGCTGTATTGTTTTTGTCTTTTTTGACATGCGATGACATTTTTTGGCAGTTTTCCCACCGTCAGTTGAAAAGCTTACAGCACATGGTATTCCCAGGCGGTCTCCCATCCAAGTACTGACCAGGCCCGACCGTGCTTAGCTTCCGAGATCAGACGAGATCGGGTGTATGCAGGTTGGTGTGGCCGTAGCTTAAAACAAATGTCACAAAGGGGCCTTTTAAGGATGCCGCAAAGTCTTTCTGACAACTTTTTTGAAGCTGTATTGTTTTTGTCTTTTTTGACATGCGATGACATTTTTTGGCAGTTTTCCCACCGTCAGTTGAAAAGCTTACAGCACCTTGTATTGCCAGGCGGTCTCCCATCCAAGTACTGACCAGGCCCGTCCGTGCTTAGCTTCCGAGATCAGATGTATGCAGGTTGGTGTGGCCGTAAGCGAAGACAAATGCCACAAAGGGGCCTTTCAAGGATGCCGCAAAGTCCTTCTGACGACTTTTTTCATGCTGTATTGTTTTTGTCTTTTTCGACATGCCATGACATTTTTTGGCAGTTTTCCCACCGTCAGTTGAAAAGCTTACAGCACCTGGTATTCCCAGGCGGTCTCCCATCCAAGTACTGACCAGGCCCGTCCGTGCTTAGCTTCCGAGTTCAGACGAGATCGGGCTTATGCAGGTTGGTGTGGCCGTAGGCGAAAACAAAAGTCACAAAGGGGCCTTTTAAGGATGCCGCAAAGTCTTTTTGACGACTTTTTTGGAGATGTATTGAAGTTTTTGTCTTTTTTGACGTGCAATGACATTTTTTGGCAGTTTTCCCACCGTCAGTTGAAAAGCTTACAGCACCTGGTATTCCCAGGCGGTCTCCCATCCAAGTACTGACCAGGCCCGACCGTGCTTAGCTTCCGAGATCAGACGAGATCTGGCGTATGCAGGTTGGTGTGGCCGTAAGCGAAAACAAATGTCACAAAGGGGCCTTTTAAGGATGCCACAAAGTCTTTCTGACAACTTTTTTGGAGCTGTATTGTTTTTGTCTTTTATGACATGAGATGACATTTTTTGGCAGTTTTCCCACCGTCAGTTGAAAATCTTACAGCACCTGGTATTCCCAGGCGGTCTCCCATCCAAGTACTGACCAGGCCCGTCCGTGCTTAGCTTCCGAGATCAGACGAGATCGGGTGTATGCAGGTAGGTGTGGCCGTAAGCAAAAACAAATGTCACAAAGGGGCCTTTTAAGGATGCCGCGAAGTCTTTCTGACAACTTTTTTGAAGCTGTATTGTTTTTGTCTTTTTTGAAATGCGATGACATTTTTTGGCAGTTTTCCCACCGTCAGTTGAAAAGCTTACAACACCTTGTATTGCCAGGCGGTCTCCCATCCAAGTACTGATCAGGCCCGTCCGTGCTTAGCTTCCAAGATCAGACGAGATCGGGCGTATGCAGGTTGGTGTGGCCGTAAGCGAAGACGAATGCCACAAAGGGGCCTTTCAAGGATGCCGCAAAGTCTTTCTGACGACTTTTTTCATGCTGTATTGTTTTTGTCTTTTTCGACATGCAATGACATTTTTTGGCAGTTTTCCCACCGTCACTTGAAAAGCTTACAGCACCTGGTATTCCCAGGCGGTCTCCCATCCAAGTACTGACCAGTCCCGTCCGTGCTTGGCTTCCGAGTTCAGACGAGATCGGGCTTATGCAGGTTGGTGTGGACGTAAGCGAAGACAAATGCCACAAAGGGGCCTTTTAAGGATGCCGCAAAGTCTTTCTGACGACTTTTTTGGGGCTGTATTGATGTTTTTGTCTTTTTTGACAGGCGATGACATTTTTTGGCAGTTTTCCCACCGTCAGTTGAAAAGCTTACAGCACCTGGTATTCCCAGGCTGTCTCCCATCCAAGTACTGACCAGGCCCGTCCGTGCTTAGTTTCCGAGATCAGACGAGATCGGGCGTATGCAGGTAGGTGTGGCCGCAAGCGAAGACAAACGCCACAAAGGGGCCTTTTAAGGATGCCGCAAAGTCTTTCTGACGACTTTTTTGGAGCTGTATTGATGTTTTTGTCTTTTGTGGCAGGCGATGACATTTGTTGGCAGTTTTCCCACCGTCAGTTGAAAAGCTTACAGCACCTGGTCTTCCCAGGCGGTCTCTCACCCAAGTACTGACCAGGCCCGTCCATGCTTAGCTTCCGAAATGAGACGAGATCGGGCGTATGCAGGTTGGTGTGGCCGTAAGCGAAGACAAATGCCACAAAGGGGCCTTTTAAGGATGCCGCAAAGTCTTTCTGACGACTTTTTTGGAGCTGTATTGATCTTTTTTGACATGCGATGACATTTTTTGTCAGTTTTCCCACCGTCAGTTGAAAAGCTTACAGCACCTGGTATTCCCAGGCGGTCTCCCATCCAAGTACTGACCAGACCCGTCCGTGCTTAGCTTCCGAGATCAGACGAGATCGGGCGTATGCAGGTTGGTGTGGCCGTAAGCTGAAACAAATGCCACAAAGGGGCCTTTTAAGGATGCCGCAAAGGCTTTCTGACGACTTTTTTGAAGCTGTATTGAAGTTTTTGTTTTTTTTGACATGCGATGACATTTTTTGGCAGTTTTCCCACCGTCAGTTGAAAAGCTTACAGCACCTGGTATTCCCAGGCGGTCTCTCATCCAAGTACTGACCAGGCCCGTCCGTGCTTAGCCTCCGAAATCAGACGAGAGCGGGCGTATGCAGGTTGGTGTGGCCGTAAGGGAAACCAAATGCCACAAAGGGCCTTTTAAGGATGCCGCAAAGTCTTTCTGACGACTTTTTGTGAGATGTATTGAAGAATTTGTCTTTTTTGACATGCGATGACATTTTTTGTCAGTTTTCCCACCGTCAGTTGAAAAGCTTACAGGACCTGGTATTCCCAGGCAGTCTCCCATCCAAGTACTGACCAGGCCCGTCCGTGCTTAGCTTTCGAGATCAGACGAGATCGGGCGTATGCAGGTTGGTGTGGCCGGAGGAGAAAACAAACGTCACAAAGGGGCCTTTTAAGGATGCCGCAAAGTCTTTTTGACGACTTTTTTGGAGCTGTTTTGAAGTTTTTGTCTTTTTTGACATGCGATGACATTTTTTGTCAGTTTTCCCACCATCAGTTGAAAAGCTTACAGCACCTGGTATTCCCAGGCGGTCTCCCATCCAAGTACTGACCAGGCCCGTCCGTGCTTAGCCTCCGAGATCAGACGAGATCGGGCGTATGCAGGTTGGTGTGGCCGTAAGCTAAAACAAATGCCACAAAGGGGCCTTTTAAGGATGCCGCAAAGTCTTTCTGACGACTTTTTTCAAGCTGTATTGTTTTTGTCTTTTTTGACATGCGATGACATTTTTTGGCAGTTTTCCCACCGTCACTTGAAAAGCTTACAGCACCTGGTATTCCCAGGCGGTCTCCCATCCAAGTACTGACCAGTCCCGTCCGTGCTCAGCTTCCGAGATCAGACGAGATCGGGCGTATGCAGGTTGGTGTGGACGTAAGCGAAGACAAATGCCACAAAGGGGCCTTTTAAGGATGCCGCAAAGTCTTTCTGACGACTTTTTTGGGGCTGTATTGATGTTTTTGTCTTTTTTGACAGGCGATGACATTTTTTGGCAGTTTTCCCACTGTCAGTTGAAAAGCTTACAGCACCTGGTATTGCCAGGCGGTCTCCCATCCAAGTACTGACCAGGCCCGTCCGTGCTTAGCTTCTGAGATCAGAGGAGATCGGGCGTATGCAGGTTGGTGTGGCTGTAAGCGAAGACAAATGCCACAAAGGGGCCTTTTAAGGATGCCGCAAAGTCTTTCTGACGACTTTTTTGGGGCTGTATTGATGTTTTTGTCTTTTTTGACAGGCGATGACATTTTTTGGCAGTTTTCCCACCGTCAGTTGAAAAGCTTACAGCACCTGGTATTCCCAGGCTGTCTCCCATCCAAGTACTGACCAGGCCCGTCCGTGCTTAGTTTCCGAGATCAGACGAGATCGGGCGTATGCAGGTAGGTGTGGCCGCAAGCGAAGACAAACGCCATAAAGGGGCCTTTTAAGGATGCCGCAAAGTCTTTCTGACGACTTTTTTGGAGCTGTATTGATGTTTTTGTCTTTTGTGGCAGGCGATGACATTTGTTGGCAGTTTTCCCACCGTCAGTTGAAAAGCTTACAGCACCTGGTCTTCCCAGGCGGTCTCTCACCCAAGTACTGACCAGGCCCGTCCATGCTTAGCTTCCGAAATGAGACGAGATCGGGCGTATGCAGGTTGGTGTGGCCGTAAGCGAAGACAAATGCCACAAAGGGGCCTTTTAAGGATGCCGCAAAGTCTTTCTGACGACTTTTTTGGAGCTGTATTGATCTTTTTTGACATGCGATGACATTTTTTGTCAGTTTTCCCACCGTCAGTTGAAAAGCTTACAGCACCTGGTATTCCCAGGCGGTCTCCCATCCAAGTACTGACCAGACCCGTCCGTGCTTAGCTTCCGAGATCAGACGAGATCGGGCGTATGCAGGTTGGTGTGGCCGTAAGCTGAAACAAATGCCACAAAGGGGCCTTTTAAGGATGCCGCAAAGTCTTTCTGACGACTTTTTTGGAGCTGTATTGAAGTTTTTGTTTTTTTTGACATGCGATGACATTTTTTGGCAGTTTTCCCACCGTCAGTTGAAAAGCTTACAGCACCTGGTATTCCCAGGCGGTCTCTCATCCAAGTACTGACCAGGCCCGTCCGTGCTTAGCCTCCGAAATCAGACGAGATCGGGCGTATGCAGGTTGGTGTGGCCGTAAGGGAAACCAAATGCCACAAAGGGGCCTTTTAAGGATGCCGCAAAGGCTTTCTGACGACTTTTTTGGAGATGTATTGAAGAATTTGTCTTTCTTGACATGCGATGACATTTTTTGTCAGTTTTCCCACCGTCAGTTGAAAAGCTTACAGGACCTGGTATTCCCAGGCGGTCTCCCATCCAAGTACTGACCAGGCCCGTCCGTGCTTAGCTTTCGAGATCAGACGAGATCGGGCGTATGCAGGTTGGTGCGGCCGGAAGCGAAAACAAACGTCACAAAGGGGCCTTTTAAGGATGCCGCAAAGTCTTTTTGACGACTTTTTTGGAGCTGTTTTGAAGTTTTTGTCTTTTTTGACATGCGATGACATTTTTTGTCAGTTTTCCCACCATCAGTTGAAAAGCTTACAGCACCTGGTATTCCCAGGCGGTCTCCCATCCAAGTACTGACCAGGCCCGTCCGTGCTTAGCCTCCGAGATCAGACGAGATCGGGCGTATGCAGGTTGGTGTGGCCGTAAGCTAAAACAAATGCCACAAAGGGGCCTTTTAAGGATGCCGCAAAGTCTTTCTGACGACTTTTTTCAAGCTGTATTGTTTTTGTCTTTTTTGACATGCGATGACATTTTTTGGCAGTTTTCCCACCGTCACTTGAAAAGCTTACAGCACCTGGTATTCCCAGGCGGTCTCCCATCCAAGTACTGACCAGTCCCGTCCGTGCTCAGCTTCCGAGATCAGACGAGATCGGGCGTTTGCAGGTTGGTGTGGACGTAAGTGAAGACAAATGCCATAAAGGGGCCTTTTAAGGATGCCGCAAAGTCTTTCTGACGACTTTTTTGGGGCTGTATTGATGTTTTTGTCTTTTTTGACAGGCGATGACATTTTTTGGCAGTTTTCCCACTGTCAGTTGAAAAGCTTACAGCACCTGGTATTGCCAGGCGGTCTCCCATCCAAGTACTGACCAGGCCCGTCCGTGCTTAGCTTCTGAGATCAGAGGAGATCGGGCGTATGCAGGTTGGTGTGGCTGTAAGCGAAGACAAATGCCACAAAGGGGCCTTTTAAGGATGCCGCAAAGTCTTTCTGACGACTTTTTTCAAGCTGTATTGTTTTTGTCTTTTTTGACATGCGATGACATTTGTTGGCAGTTTTCCCACCGTCAGTTGAAAAGCTTACAGCACCTGGTCTTCCCAGGCGGTCTCCCACCCAAGTACTGACCAGGCCCGTCCATGCTTAGCTTCCGAAATGAGACGAGATCGGGCGTATGCAGGTTGGTGTGGCCGTAAGCGAAACCAAAGGCCACAAAGGGGCCTTTTAAGGATGCCGCAAAGTCTTTCTGACGACTTTTTTGGAGATGTATTGATGTTTTTGTCTTTTTTGACATGCGATGACATTTTTTGGCAGTTTTCCCACCATCAGTTGAAAAGCTTACAGCACCTGGTATTCCCAGGCGGTCTCCCATCCAAGTACTGACCAGGCCCGTCCGTGCTTAGCTTCCGAGATCAGACGAGATCGGGCGTATGCAGGTTGGTGTGGCCGTAAGCTAAACCAAATGCCACAAAGGGGCCTTTTAAGGATGCCGCAAAGTCTTTCTGACGACTTTTTTGGAGATGTATTGTTTTTGTCTTTTTTGACATGCGATGACATTTTTTGGCAGTTTTCCCACCGTCAGTTGAAAAGCTTACAGCACCTGGTATTCCCAGGCGGTCTCCCATCCAAGTACTGACCAGGCCCGTCCGTGCTTAGCTTCCGAGATCAGACGAGATCGGGCGTATGCAGGTTGGTGTGGCCGTAAGCGAACACAAAGGCCACCAAGGGGCAGTGAAAGGATGCCGCAAAGTCTTTCTGACGACTTTTTTGGAGATGTATTGATGTTTTTGTCTTTTTTGACATGCGATGACATTTTTTGGCAGTTTTCCCACCGTCAGTTGAAAAGCTTACAGCACCTGGTATTCCCAGGCGGTATCCCATCCAAGTACTGACCAGGCAAGTCCGTGCTTAGCTTCCGAGATCAGACGAGATCGGGCGTATGCAGGTAGGTGTGGCCGCATGCAGACAGGTGTGGCCGCATCGAAAACAAACGCCACAAAGGAGCCCTTTAAGGATGCCGCAAAGTCTTTCTGACGACTATTTTTGGAGCTGTATTGATGTTTTTGTCTTTTTTGACAGGCGATGACATTTTTTGGCAGTTTTCCCAGCGTCAGTTGAAAAGCTTACAGCACCTGGTATTCCCAGGCGGTCTCCCATCCAAGTACTGACCAGGCCCGTCCGTGCTTAGCTTCCGAGATCAGACGAGATCGGGTGTATGCAGGTAGGTGTGGCCGCAAGCGAAAACAAACGCCACAAAGGAGCCCTTTAAGGATGCCGCAAAGTCTTTCTGACGACTTTTTTGGGGCTGTATTGATGTTTTTGTCTTTTTTGACATGCGATGACATTTTTTGGCAGTTTTCCCACTGTCAGTTGAAAAGCTTACAGCACCTGGTATTGCCAGGCGGTCTCCCATCCAAGTACTGACCAGGCCCGTCCGTGCTTAGCGTCCAAGATCAGACGAGATCGGGCGTATGCAGGTTGGTGTGGCCGTAATGGAAGCCAAAAGCCACAAAGGGGCCTTTTAAGGATGCCGCAAAGTCTTTCTGACGACTTTTTTGGAGCTGTATTGAAGTTTTTGTCTTTTTTGACATGCGATGACATTTTTTGTCAGTTTTCCCACCGTCAGTTGAAAAGCTTACAGCACCTGGTATTGCCAGGCGGTCTCCCATCCAAGTACTGACCAGGCCCGTCCGTGCTTAGCTTCCGAGATCAGACGAGATCGGGTGTATGCAGGTAGGTGTGGCCGCAAGCGAAAACAAACGCCACAAAGGAGCCTTTAAGGATGCCGCAAAGTCTTTCTGACGACTTTTTTGGGGCTGTATTGATGTTTTTGTCTTTTTTGACATGCGATGACATTTTTTGGCAGTTTTCCCACCGTCAGTTGAAAAGCTTACAGCACCTGGTATTCCCAGGCGGTCTCCCATCCAAGTGCTGACGAGGCAAGTCCCTGCTTAGCCTCCGAGATCAGACGAGATCGGGCGTATGCAGGTTGGTGTGGCCGTAAGCTAAACCAAATGCCACAAAGGGGCCTTTTAAGGATGCCGCAAAGTCTTTCTGACGACTTTTTTGGAGCTGTATTGTTTTTGTCTTTTTTGACATGCGATGACATTTTTTGGCAGTTTTCCCACCGTCAGTTGAAAAGCTTACAGCACCTGGTATTCCCAGGCGGTCTCTCATCCAAGTACTGACCAGGCCCTACCGTGCTTAGCTTCCGAGATCAGACGAGATCGGGCGTATGCAGGTTGGTGTGGCAGTAATGGAAGACAAAAGCCACAAAGGGGCCTTTAAGGATGCCGCAAAGGCTTTCTGACGACTTCTTTGGAGCTGTATTGAAGTTTTTGTCTTTTTGACATGCAATGACATTTTTGTCAGTTTTCCCACCGTCAGTTGAAAAGCTTACAGCACCTGGTATTTCCAGGCGGTCTCCCATCCAAGTACTGACCAGGCAAGTCCCTGCTTAGCTTCCGAGATCAGACGAGATCGGGCGATGCAGGTTGGTGGGGCCGTAAGCGAAGACAAATGCCACAAAGGGGCCTTTAAGGATGCTGCAAAGTCTTTCTGACGACTTTTTGGAGCTGTATTGTTTTTGTCTTTTTGACATGCGATGACATTTTTGGCAGTTTTCCCACTGTCAGTTGAAAAGCTTATAGCACCTGGTATTGCCAGGCGGTCTCCCATCCAAGTACTGACCAGGCCCGTCCGTGCTTAGCTTCCGAGATCAGACGAGATCGGCGATGCAGGTTGGTGTGGCCGTAGGGAAGACAAATGCCACAAAGGGGCCTTTTTAAGGATGCCGCAAAGTCTTTCTGACGACTTTTTTGGAGCTGTATTGTTTTTGTCTTTTTTGACATGCGATGACATTTTTTGGCAGTTTTCCCACTGTCAGTTAAAAAGCTTACAGCACCTGGTATTCCCAGGCAGTCTCCCATCCAAGTACTGACCAGGCCCGTCTGTGCTTAGCTTCGCAGATCAGACGAGATCGGGTGTATGCAGGTAGGTGTGGCCGTAAGCGAAAACAAACGCCACAAAGGAGCCTTTTAAGGATGCCGCAAAGTCTTTCTGACAACTTTTTTGGGGCTGTATTGATGTTTTTGTCTATTTTGACAGGCGATGACATTTTTGGCAGTTTTCCCACCGTCAGTTGAAAAGCTTACAGCACCTGGTATTGCCAGGCGGTCTCCCATCCAAGTACTGACCAGGCCCGTCTGCGCTTAGCTTCCGAGATCAGATGTATGCAGGTTGGTGTGGCCGTAGCGAAAACAAATGTCACAAAGGGGCCTTTAAGGATGCCGCAAAGTCTTTCTGACAACTTTCTTGAAGCTGTATTGTTTTTGTCTTTTTGACATGCGATGACATTTTTGGCAGTTTTCCCACCATCAGTTGAAAAGCTTACAGCACCTGGTATTCCCAGGCGGTCTCCCATCCAAGTACTGACCAGGCCCGTCTGCGCTTAGCTTCCGAGATCAGACGAGTTCGGGCGTATGCAGGTTGGTGTGGCCGTAAGCAAAACCGAATGCCACAAAGGGGGCTTTTAAGGATGCCGCAAAGTCTTTCTGACGACTTTTTCGGAGATGTATTTGTTTTTTATGACATGCGATGACATTTTTTGGCAGTTTTCCCACCGTCAGTTGAAAAGCTTACAGCACCTGGTATTCCCAGGCGGTCTCCCATCCAAGTACTGACCAGGCCCGTCCGTGCTTAGCTTCCGAGATCAGACGAGATCGGGCATATGCAGGTTGGTGTGGCCGTAAGCGAAACCAAAGGCCACAAAGGGGCCTTTTAAGGATGCCGCAAAGTCTTTCTGACGACTTTTTTGGAGATGTATTGATGTTTTTGTCTTTTTTGACATGCGATGACATTTTTTGGCAGTTTTCCCACCGTCAGTTGAAAAGCTTACAGCACCTGGTATTCCCAGGCGGTATCCCATCCAAGTACTGACCAGGCAAGTCCGTGCTTAGCTTCCGAGATCAGACGAGATCGGGCGTATGCAGGTAGGTGTGGCCGCATGCAGGTAGGTGTGGCCGCATCGAAAACAAACGCCACAAAGGAGCCCTTTAAGGATGCCGCAAAGTCTTTCTGACGACTATTTTTGGAGCTGTATTGATGTTTTTGTCTTTTTTGACAGGCGATGACATTTTTTGGCAGTTTTCCCAGCGTCAGTTGAAAAGCTTACAGCACCTGGTATTCCCAGGCGGTCTCCCATCCAAGTACTGACCAGGCCCGTCCGTGCTTAGCTTCCGAGATCAGACGAGATCGGGTGTATGCAGGTAGGTGTGGCCGTAAGCGAAAACAAACGCCACAAAGGAGCCCTTTAAGGATGCCGCAAAGTCTTTCTGACGACTTTTTTGGGGCTGTATTGATGTTTTTGTCTTTTTTGACATGCGATGACATTTTTTGGCAGTTTTCCCACTGTCAGTTGAAAAGCTTACAGCACCTGGTATTGCCAGGCGGTCTCCCATCCAAGTACTGACCAGGCCCGTCCGTGCTTAGCTTCCAAGATCAGACGAGATCGGGCGTATGCAGGTTGGTGTGGCCGTAATGGAAGCCAAAAGCCACAAAGGGGCCTTTTAAGGATGCCGCAAAGTCTTTCTGACGACTTTTTTGGAGCTGTATTGAAGTTTTTGTCTTTTTTGACATGCGATGACATTTTTTGTCAGTTTTCCCACCGTCAGTTGAAAAGCTTACAGCACCTGGTATTGCCAGGCGGTCTCCCATCCAAGTACTGACCAGGCCCGTCCGTGCTTAGCTTCCGAGATCAGACGATATCGGGCGGATGCAGGTTGGTGTGGCCGTAAGTTTAAAACAAATGCCACAAAGGGGCCTTTTAAGGATGCCACAAAGTCTTTCTGAAAACTTTTTGGAGCTTTATTTTTTTTGTCTTTTTTGACATGCGATGACATTTTTTGGCAGTTTTCCCACCGTCAGTTGAAAAGCTTACAGCACCTGGTATTCCCAGGCGGTCTCCCATCCAAGTACTGACCAGTCCCGTCCGTGCTTAGCTTCCGAGATCAGACGAGATCGGGCGTATGCAGGTTGGTGTGGCCGTAGTAAAACAAATGCCACAAAGGGGCCTTTTAAGGATGCTGCAAAGTCTTTCTGACGACTTTTTGGAGCTGTATTGAAGTTTTTGTCTTTTTCACATGCGATGACATTTTTTGGCAGTTTTCCCACCGTCAGTTGAAAAGCTTACAGCACCTGGTATTCCCAGGCGGTCTCCCATCGAAGTACTGACCAGGCCCGACCGTGCTTAGCTTCCGAGATCAGACGAGATCGGGCGTATGCAGGTTGGTGTGGCAGTAATGGAAGACAAAAGCCACAATGGGGCCTTTTAAGGATGCCGCAAAATCTTTCTGACGACTTTTTTGGAGCTGTATTGATCTTTTTTGACATGCAATGACATTTTTGGCAGTTTTCCCACCGTCAGTTGAAAAGCTTACAGCACCTGGTATTCCCAGGCGGTCTCTCATCCAAGTACTGACCAGGCAAGTCCCTGCTTAGCTTCCGAGATCAGACGAGATCGGGCGTATGCAGGTTGGTGTGGCCTTAAGCCAAAACAAACGTCACAAAGGGGCCTTTAAGGATGCCGCAAAGTCTTTCTGACAACTTTTTGGAGCTGTATTGAAGTTTTTGTCTTTTTGACATGCGATGACATTTTTGGCAGTTTTCCCACCGTCAGTTGAAAAGCTTACAGCACCTAGTATTCCCAGGCGGTCTCCCATCCAAGTACTGACCAGGCCCGTCCGTGCTTAGCTTCCGAGATCAGAAGAGATCGGGCGATGCAGGTTGGTGTGGCCAGAAGCCAAAACAAATGCCACAAAGGGGCCTTTTAAGGATGCCGCAAAGTCTTCCTGATGACTTTTTGGAGCTGTATTGAAGTTTTTGTCTTTTTGACATGCGATGACATTTTTGGCAGTTTTCCCACCGTCAGTTGAAAAGCTTACAGCACCTGGTATTCCCTGGCGGTATCCCATCCAAGTACTGACCAGGCCAGTCCGTGCTTAGCTTCCGAGATCAGACGAGATCGGGCGATGCAGGTAGGTGTGGCCGCATGCAGACAGGTGTGGCCGCATCGAAAACAAACGCCACAAAGGAGCCCTTTAAGGATGCCGCAAAGTCTTTCTGACGACTTTTTTGGAGCTGTATTGATGTTTTTGTCTTTTTTGACAGGCGATGACATTTTTTGGCAGTTTTCCCACCGTCAGTTGAAAAGCTTACAGCACCTGGTATTCCCAGGCGGTCTCCCATCCAAGTACTGACCAGGCCCGTCCGTGCTTAGCTTCCGAGATCAGACGAGATCGGGTGTATGCAGGTTGGTGTGGCCGTAATGGAAGACAAAAGCCACAAAGGGGCCTTTTAAGGATGCCGCAAAGTCTTTCTGATGACTTTTTGAGCTGTATTGATGTTTTTGTCTTTTTGACATGCGATGACATTTTTGGCAGTTTTCCCACTGTCAGTTGAAAAGCTTACAGCACCTGGTATTGCCAGGCGGTCTCCCATCCAAGTACTGACCAGGCCCGTCCGTGCTTAGCTTCCGAGATCAGACGAGATCGGGCTTCTGCAGGTTGGTGTGGCCGTATGAGAATACAAAATCCACAAAGGGGCCTTTTAAGGATGTCGCACAGTCTTTCTGACGACTTCTTTTGAGCTGTATTTAAGTTTTTGTCTTTTTTGACATGCGATGACATTTTATGTCAGTTTTCCCACCGTCAGTTGAAAAGCTTACAGCACCTGGTATTGCCAGGCGGTCTCCCATCCAAGTACTGACCAGGCCCGTCTGTGCTTAGCTTCCGAGATCAGACGAGATCGGGCGTATGCAGGTTGGTGTGGCCGTAAGCTTAAAACAAACGCCACAAAGGGGCCTTTTAAGGATGCCGCAAAGTCTTTCTGACGACTTTTTGGAGCTGTATTGATGTTTTTGTCTTTTTGACATGCGATGACATTTTTGGCAGTTTTCCCACCGTCAGTTGAAAAGCTTACAGCACCTGGTATTCCCAGGCGGTCTCCCATCCAAGTACTGACCAGGCAAGTCCCGTGCTTAGCCTCCGAGATCAGACGAGATCGGGCGTATGCAGGTTGGTGTGGCCGTAATGGAAGACAAATGCCACAAAGGGGCCTTTTAAGGATGCCGCAAAGTCTTTCTGACGACTTTTTGGAGCTGTATTGAAGTTTTTGTCTTTTTGACATGCGATGACATTTTTTGGCAGTTTTCCCACCGTCAGTTGAAAAGCTTACAGCACCTGGTATTCCCAGGCGGTCTCCCATCCAAGTACTGACCAGGCCCGTCCGTGCTTAGCTTCCGAGATCAGACGAGATCGGGCGATGCAGGTTGGTGTGGCCGTAATGGAAGACAAATGCCACAAAGGGGCCTTTAAGGATGCCGCAAAGTCTTTCTGACGACTTTTTGGAGCTGTATTGAAGTTTTTGTCTTTTTGACATGCGATGACATTTTTTGGCAGTTTTCCCACCGTCAGTTGAAAAGCTTACAGCACCTGGTATTCCCAGGCGGTCTCCCATCCAAGTACTGACCAGGCCCGTCCCTGCTTAGCTTCCGAGATCAGACGAATGCACGTTGGTGTGGACTGCAGCGAAGACACATGCCACAAAGGGGACTTATAAGGATGCCGCAAAGTCTTTCTGACGACTTTTTGGAGCTGTATTGTTTTTTGTCTTTTTTGACATGCGATGACATTTTTGGCAGTTTTCCCACTGTCAGTTGAAAAGCTTACAGCACCTGGTATTGCCAGGCGGTCTCCCATCCAAGTACTGACCAGGCCCGTCTGCGCTTAGCTTCCGAGATCAGACGAGATCGGGTGATGCAGGTTGGTGTGGCCGTAAGCGAAAGACAAATGCCACAAAGGGGCCTTTTAAGGATGCCACAAAGTCTTTCTGACAACTTTTTAGGAGCTGTATTGATGTTTTTTGTCTTTTTGACATGCGATGACATTTTTTGGCAGTTTTCCCACCGTCAGTTGAAAAGCTTACAGCACCTGGTATTCCCAGGCGGTCTCCCATCCAAGTACTGACCAGGCCCGTCCGTGCTTAGCTTCCGACTTCAGACGAGATCGGGTGTATGCAGGTTGGTGTGGCCGTAAGCGAAAACAAATGTCACAAAGGGGCCTTTTAAGGATGCCGCAAAGTCTTTCTGACAACTTTTTTGGGGCTGTATTGATGTTTTTGTCTTTTTTGACAGGCGATGACATTTTTTGGCAGTTTTCCCACCGTCAGTTGAAAAGCTTACAGCACCTGGTATTCCCAGGCGGTCTCCCATCCAAGTACTGACCAGGCCCGTCCGTGCTTAGCTTCCGAGATCAGACGAATGCAGGTTGGTGTGGCTGTAAGCTAAAACAAACGCCACAAAGGAGCCTTTTAAGGAAGCCGCTAAGTCTTTCTGACGACTTTTGAAGCTGTTTTGTTTTTGTCTTTTTTGACATGCGATGACATTTTTTGGCAGTTTTCCCACCGTCAGTTGAAAAGCTTACAGCACCTGGTATTCCCAGGCGGTCTCCCATCCAAGTACTGACCAGGCCCGTCCGTGCTTAGCTTCCGAGATCAGACGAGATCGGGCGATGCAGGTTGGTGTGGCCGTAGCTAAACCAAATGCCACAAAGGGGCCTTTTAAGGATGCCGCAAAGTCTTTCTGACGACTTTTTGGAGCTGTATTGATGTTTTTGTCTTTTTGACATGCGATGACATTTTTTGGCAGTTTTCCCACCGTCAGTTGAAAAGCTTACAGCACCTGGTATTCCCAGGCGGTCTCCCATCCAAGTACTGACCAGGCCCGTCCGTGCTTAGCTTCCGAGATCAGACGAGATCGGGTGTATGCAGGTTGGTGTGGCCGTAAGCGAAACAAATGCCACAAAGGGGCCTTTAAGGATGCCGCAAAGTCTTTCTGACGACTTTTTTGGAGCTGTATTGATGTTTTTGTCTTTTTGACATGCGATGACATTTTTGGCAGTTTTCCCACCGTCAGTTGAAAAGCTTACAGCACCTGGTATTCCCAGGCGGTCTCCCATCCAAGTACTGACCAGGCCCGTCCGTGCTTAGCTTCCGAGATCAGACGAGATCGGGTGTATGCAGGTTGGTGTGGCCGTAAACGAAAACAAATGCCACAAAGGGGCCTTTAAGGATGCCGCAAAGTCTTTCTGACGACTTTTTGGAGCTGTATTGATGTTTTTGTCTTTTTGACATGCGATGACATTTTTTGGCAGTTTTCCCACCGTCAGTTGAAAAGCTTACAGCACCTGGTATTGCCAGGCGGTCTCCCATCCAAGTACTGACCAGGCCCGTCTGCGCTTAGCTTCCGAGATCAGACGAGATCGGGTGTATGCAGGTTGGTGTGGCCGTAAGAAAACAAATGCCACAAAGGGGCCTTTAAGGATGCCGCAAAGTCTTTCTGACGACTTTTTGGAGCTGTATTGTTTTTGTCTTTTTGACATGCGATGACATTTTTGGCAGTTTTCCCACCGTCAGTTGAAAAGCTTACAGCACCTGGTATTCCCAGGCGGTCTCCCATCCAAGTACTGACCAGGCCCGTCCGCGCTTAGCTTCCGAGATCAGACGAGATCGGGCGATGCAGGTTGGTGTGGTCAGAAGCGAAAACAAATGCCACAAAGGGGCCTTTTAAGGATGCCGCAAAGTCTTTCTGACGACTTTTTGGAGCTGTATTGAAGTTTTTGTCTTTTTTGACATGCGATGACATTTTTGGCAGTTTTCCCACCGTCAGTTGAAAAGCTTACAGCACCTGGTATTCCCAGGCGGTCTCCCATCCAAGTACTGACCAGGCCCGTCGTGCTTAGCTTCCGAGATCAGACGAGATCGGGCGATGCAGGTTGGTGTGGCCGTAAGTTTAAAGACAAATGCAACAAAGGGGCCTTTTAAGGATGCCGCAAAGTCTTTCTGACAACTTTTTTGGAGCTGTATTGTTCTTGTCTTTTTTGACATGTGATGACATTTTTTGGCAGTTTTCCCACCGTCAGTTGAAAAGCTTACAGCACCTGGTATTCCCAGGCGGTCTCCCATCCAAGTACTGACCAGGCCCGTCTGTGCTTAGCTTGCGAGATCAGACGAGATCGGGCGTATGCAGGTTGGTGTGGCCGTAAGCCAAAATAAAAGTCACAAAGGGGCCTTTTAAGGATGCAGCAAAGTCTTTCTGACGAATTTTTGGAGCTGTATTGAAGTTTTTGTCTTTTTGACATGCGATGACATTTTTGGCAGTTTTCCCACCGTCAGTTGAAAAGCTTACAGCACCTGGTATTCCCAGGCGGTCTCCCATCCAAGTACTGACCAGGCCCGTCTGTGCTTAGCTTGCGAGATCAGACGAGATCGGGCGTATGCAGGTTGGTGTGGCCGTAAGCGAAGCCAAATGCCACAAAGGGGCCTTTTAAGGATGCCGCAAAGTCTTTCTGACGACTTCTTTGTAGCTGTATTGATGTTTTTGTCTTTTTTGACATGCGATGACATTTTTTGGCAGTTTTCCCACCGTCAGTTGAAAAGCTTACAGCACCTGGTATTCCCAGGCGGTCTCCCATCCAAGTACTGACCAGGCCCGTCCGTGCTTAGCTTCCGAGATCAGACGAGATCGGGCGTATGCAGGTTGGTGTGGCCGTAGGGAAGACAAATGCCACAAAGGGGCCTTTAAGGATGCCGCAAAGTCTTTCTGACGACTTTTTGGAGCTGTATTGAAGTTTTTGTCTTTTTGACATGCGATGACATTTTTGGCAGTTTTCCCACCGTCAGTTGAAAAGCTTACAGCACCTGGTATTCCCAGGCGGTCTCCCATCCAAGTACTGACCAGGCCCGTCCGTGCTTAGCTTCCGAGATCAGACGAGATCGGGCGTATGCAGGTTGGTGTGGCAGTAGCTAAGACAAATGCCACAAAGGGGCCTTTTAAGGATGCCGCAAAGTCTTTCTGACAACTTTTTGGAGCTGTATTGATGTTTTTGTCTTTTTGACATGCGATGACATTTTTTGGCAGTTTTCCCACCGTCAGTTGAAAAGCTTACAGCACCTGGTATTCCCAGGCGGTCTCCCATCCAAGTACTGACCAGGCCCGTCCGTGCTTAGCTTCCGAGATCAGACGAGATCGGGTGTATGCAGGTTGGTGTGGCCGTAAGCGAAAACAAATGCCACAAAGGGGCCTTTAAGGATGCCGCAAAGTCTTTCTGACGACTTTTTTGAGCTGTATTGTTTTTTGTCTTTTTGACATGCGATGACATTTTTGGCAGTTTTCCCACCGTCAGTTGAAAAGCTTACAGCACCTGGTATTCCCAGGCGGTCTCCCATCCAAGTACTGACCAGGCCCGTCCGTGCTTAGCTTCCGAGATCAGACGAGAGTATGCAGGTTGGTGTGGCCGTAAGCGAAACCAAATGCCACAGAGGTGCCTTCTAAGGATGCTGCAAAGTCTTTCTGGCAATTATTTTGGAGCTGTATTGATGTTTTTGTCTTTTTTGACATGCGATGACATTTTTTGGCAGTTTTCCCACCGTCAGTTGAAAAGCTTACAGCACCTGGTATTCCCAGGCTGTCTCCCATCCAAGTACTGACCAGGCCCGTCCGTGCTTAGCTTCCGAGATCAGACGAGATCGGGCGTATGCAGGTTGGTGTGGCCGTAAGCGAAAACAAATGCCACAAAGGGGCCTTTAAGGATGCCGCAAAGTCTTTCTGACGACTTTTTTGGAGCTGTATTGAAGTTTTTGTATTTTTGACATGCGATGACATTTTTTGGCAGTTTTCCCACCGTCAGTTGAAAAGCTTACAGCACCTGGTATTCCCAGGGGGTCTCCCATCCAAGTACTGACCAGGCCCGACCGTGCTTAGCTTCCGAGATCAGACGAGATCGGGCGCATGCAGGTTGGTGTGGCCGTAAGCGAAAACAAATGCCACAAAGGGGCCTTTAAGGATGCCGCAAAGTCTTTCTGACGACTTTTTGGAGCTGTATTGAAGTTTTTGTCTTTTTGACATGCGATGACATTTTTGGCAGTTTTCCCACCGTCAGTTGAAAAGCTTACAGCACCTGGTATTCCCAGGCGGTCTCCCATCCAAGTACTGACCAGGCCCGTCTGCGTTTAGCTTCCGAGATCAGACGAGATCGGGCGTATGCAGGTTGGTGTGGCCAGTAAGCCAAAACAAATGCCACAAAGGGGCCTTTAAGGATGCCGCAAATTCTTCCTGACGAATTTTTTGGAGCTGTATTGAAGTTTTTGTCTTTTTGACATGCGATGACATTTTTTGGCAGTTTTCCCACCATCAGTTGAAAAGCTTACAGCACCTGGTATTCCCAGGCGGTCTCCCATCCAAGTACTGACCAGGCCCGTCTGCGCTTAGCTTCCGAGATCAGACGAGATCGGGCGATGCAGGTTGGTGTGGCCGTAAGCTAAGACAAATGCCACAAAGGGGCCTTTTAAGGATGCCGCAAAGTCTTTCTGACAACTTTTGGGAGCTGTATTGTTTTTTGTCTTTTTGACATGCGATGACATTTTTTGGCAGTTTTCCCACCGTCAGTTGAAAAGCTTACAGCACCTGGTATTCCCAGGCGGTCTCCCATCCAAGTACTGACCAGGCCCGTCTGCGTTTAGCTTCCGAGATCAGACGAGATCGGGCGTATGCAGGTTGGTGTGGCCGTAAGCAAAAACAAATGCCACAAAGGGGCCTTTAAGGATGCCGCAAAGTCTTTCTGACGACTTTTTGGAGCTGTATTGATGTTTTTGTCTTTTTGACATGGGATGACATTTTTCGGCAGTTTTCCCACTGTCAGTTGAAAAGCTTACAGCACCTGGTATTGCCAGGCGGTCTCCCATCCAAGTACTGACCAGGCCCGTCCGTGCTTAGCTTCCGAGATCAGACGAGCTCGGGTGTATGCAGGTTGGTGTGTCAGAAGCAAAAAACAAACGCCACAAAGGAGCCCTTTAAGGATGCCGCAAAGTCTTTCTGACGACTTTTTTTGGAGCTGTATTGATGTTTTTGTCTTTTTTGACATGCGATGACATTTTTTGGCAATTTTCCCACTGTCAGTTGAAAAGCTTACAGCACCTGGTATTGCCAGGCGGTCTCCCATCCAAGTACTGACCAGGCCCGTCCGTGCTTAGCTTCCGAGATCAGACAGATCGGGCATATGCAGGTTGGTGTGGTCAGAAGTTTAAGACAAATGCCACAAAGGGGCCTTTAAGGATGCCGCAAAGTCTTTCTGACGACTTTTTGGAGCTGTATTGTTTTTTGTCTTTTTTGACATGCGATGACATTTTTTGGCAGTTTTCCCACTGTCAGTTGAAAAGCTTACAGCACCTGGTATTCCCAGGCTGTCTCCCATCCAAGTACTGACCGGGCCCGTCCGCGCTTAGCCTCAGAGATCAGACTAGATCGGGCGATGCAGGTTGGTGTGGCCGTAAGGGAAAACAAATGCCACAAAGGGGCCTTTTAAGGATGCCGCAAAGTCTTTCTGACGACTTTTTGGAGCTGTATTGATGTTTTTGTCTTTTTGACATGCGATGACATTTTTGGCAGTTTTCCCACTGTCAGTTGAAAAGCTTACAGCACCTGGTATTCCCAGGCAGTCTCCCATCCAAGTACTGACCAGGCCCGTCCGCGCTTAGCTTCCGAGATCAGAGGAGATCGGTGGTATGCAGGTTGGTGTGGCCGTGAGCAAAAATCAAATGCCACAAAGGGGCCTTTAAGGATGCCGCAAAGTCTTTCTGACGACTTTTTTGGAGGTGTATTGAGGTTTTTGTCTTTCTTGACATGCGATGACATTTTTTGGCAGTTTTCCCACCGTCAGTTGAAAAGCTTACAGCACCTGGTATTCCCAGGCGGTTTCCCATCCAAGTACTGACCAGGCCCGTCCGTGCTAAGCCTCCGAGATCAGACGAGATTGGGCATATGCAGGTTGGTGTGGCTGTAAGCAAAAACAAATGCCACAAAGGGGCCTTCTAAGGATGCCGCAAAGTCTTTCTGACGACTTTTTTGGAGCTGTTTTGATGTTTTTTTCTTTTATGACATGCAATGACATTTTTTGGCAGTTTTCCCACCGTCAGTTGAAAAGCTTACAGCATCTGGTATTCCCAGGCGGTTTCCCATCCAAGTACTGACCAGGCCCGTCCGAGCTTAGCTTCCAGAGATCAGACGAGATCGGGCGTATGCAGGTTGGTGTGGCCGTAAGCCAAAAACAAATGCCACAAAGGGGCCTTTAAGGATGCCGCAAAGTCTTTCTGACGACTTTTTGGAGCTGTATTGATGTTTTTGTCTTTTTTATGACATGGGATGACATTTTTTGGCAGTTTTCCCACTGTCAGTTGAAAAGCTTACAGCACCTAGTATTGCCAGGCGGTCTCCCATCCAAGTACTGACCAGGCCCGTCCGTGCTTAGTTTCCGAGATCAGACGAGATCGGGCGTATGCAGGTAGGTGTGGCCTTAAGCGAAGACAAACGCCACAAAGGGGCCTTTAAGGATGCCGCAAAGTCTTTCTGACGACTTTTTTGGAGCTGTATTGATGTTTTTGTCTTTTTTGACAGGCGATGACATTTTTTGGCAGTTTTCCCACCGTCAATTGAAAAGCTTACAGCACCTGGTATTCCCAGGCGGTCTCCCATCCAAGTACTGAACAGGCCCGACCATGCTTAGCTTCCGAGATCAGACGAGATCGGGCGATGCAGGTTGGTGGTCCGTAATGGAAGACAAATGCCACAAAGGGGCCTTTAAGGATGCCGCAAAGTCTTTCTGACGACTTTTTTGGAGCTGTATTGATGTTTTTGTCTTTTTTGACATGCGATGACATTTTTGGCAGTTTTCCACCGGTCAGCTGAAAAGCTTACAGCACCTGGTATTCCCAGGCGGTCTCCATCCAAGTACTGACCAGGCCCATCCGTGCTTAGCTTCCGAGATCAGACGAGATCGGGCAGATGCAGGTTGGTGTGGCCGTAAGGGAAGACAAATGCCACAAAGGGCCTTTAAGGATGCCGCAAAGTCTTTCTGACGACTTTTTTGAGCTGTATTGCTTTGTCTTTTTGACATGGGATGACATTTTTTGGCAGTTTTCCCACCGTCAGTTGAAAAGCTTACAGCACCTGGTATTCCCAAGCGGTCTCCCATTCAAGTACTGAGCAGGCCCGTCCGCGCTTAGCCTCCGAGATCAGACGAGATCGGGCGTATGCAGGTTGGTGTGGCCGTAAGCGAAAACAAACGCCACAAAGGAGCCTTTTAAGGATGCCGCAAAGTGTTTCTGCCAACTTTTTTGGAGCTCTATTGAAGTTTTTGTCTTTTTGACATGCGATGACATTTTTGGCAGTTTTCCCACCATCAGTTGAAAAGCTTACAGCACCTGGTATTCCCAGGCGGTCTCCCATCCAAGTACTGACCAGGCCTCCGTGTTTAGCCTCCGAGATCAGACGAGATCGGGCGATGCAGGTTGGTGTGTAAGCAAGACAAATGCCACAAAGGGCCTTTAAGGATGCCGCAAAGTCTTTCTGACAACTTTTTTTGGAGCTGTATTGTTTTTGTCTTTTTGACATGCGATGACATTTTTTGGCAGTTTTCCCACTGTCAGTTGAAAAGCTTACAGCACCTGGTATTGCCAGGCGGTCTCCCCATCCAAGTACTGACCAGGCCCGTCCGTGCTTAGCTTCCGAGATCAGACGAGATCGGGCGTATGCAGGTTGGTGTGGCCGTAAGCTTAAACCAAATGCCACAAAGGGGCCTTTTAAGGATGCCGCAAAGTCTTTCTGACGACTTTTTCATGCTGTA
>CM056550.1:10217463-10229963 GCA_029721515.1 Synanceia verrucosa | reverse complement strand
CACCCTTCCTGTCAAAGCCTGACTTTGAACAAACCAAAAAGCGAATGCACTCTTCCCAGCGGCACCGCAATACTGGCTCGATGCGTGGAGTCAACGGGCAACCCCTTCTTCACCCCTAGTTTGGAGGTCTGTAGCGTTTGACTCTGCAGAAAGCAGAGCGTGGCGTCTCCCGCTCGGTCGGCACCGTGCCGGAAAAACAGAGCCGTTTCTTGGGCGACTTTGAGGTCGGGAGGCACGGTTTCAACGAGGCGCTGCGACTCCAAAGTGAGGTCTCTTGTGGAACGTTGTTGGCTCAAATCAGCGTGCAAGCCTTGACGACTGGCAGGAAAGTGCAATGCTCGCTCCCAAGAGAGATGGGGCCTTGGAAAAAGTGCGAGGAAGATAACGGCTCCTGAAATATCTCTGCCTTTTGAATGGCTGACATAAAATGGAGCAGATGGAATATTGGCACTGTGAAAATGTGAGCAAGAACTGGGAGTGGTTGTGGCCTCTGCCCGGAAATGCAGCACGCCGAGTGAGGCTGACCGCGAGGGCACGGGCTGGGAAGAATAGGCCTTCGGCTGCTCTTGGAGAAAGGGCTGTGCTTGCTCTGGTTTCTCTTCATTGTGCACAAGTCTTTCGCCTTTTACTAAAGACTTCTGTGGAGAGGAGCACAAATGAGTTCAATCTACAGTCATGGAAAAAATTATTAGACCACCCTTGTTTTCTTCAATGTCTTGTTCATTCCAATATCTGGTACCACTAAACGTATAATACAACGAACACAACAAAAAATGCAGCTAGTCACATAATACTTTATGTCCTATTTGACATTCTTAAGCTTAATTGATTCCCAGGGTATATAAGAGGCCATTTCATGTCACAAGCAGCACTGCACATGCAAAGGCCTAGAGTGGTTTCCCGCTTACATTCAAGCCGTAGCACAACTCAGAAGTTGTCAGCTCTCACATAATGCCTAAAACAAAAGAATTATGTGAAGCAACAAAGGCAGCCATCTTGGCACTGCTGGAAATTGGCATGAGTGAGAGACAGGTAGCGAAAAAACTGAAGATCTCCAAGACAGCCGTTCATTACAACAAAAAAAAACAAGCTGAACATGGCACTACCAAATTGCTACCTGGCCGTGGCAGGAAACGTCTTTCTACCCCACGAGATGACCGTGGCACTCATCCGTTCCTGTGTCAGGAATCGTCGTCAGACCTCCAGGGACCTTAAAAATGAGTGGGCACTGTCGAGAAATGTGACTTGCTCGGCAAGGACAGTTCGAAACCGACTTGTTGAAGCTGGTTTGAAGTCACACAGAGCACGCAAGAAGCCCGTCATCAATGAAAGGCAGAGGAAGGCCCGGTTACTCTTTGCTCGAGACCACAAGGATTGGACTGTTGATGATTGGGCTAAGGTTCTCTTCAGTGATGAATCCAATTTTGAATTGATGCCCACTCCAGCCAACGTACTGGTTAGGAGGAAGCCTGGAGAAGCTTACAACCCAGACTGTCTTGCCCCTACAGTAAAACATGGGGTGGATCAGTCATGATCTGGGGTTGTTTTAGTCTGAGTGGAACAGGGCAAATGCAATTGTGTGAAGGCCGAATGAACCAGGTCAAGTACAGGACTACCCTTGAAAACAGTCTTCTTCCATCAGCTGGAAAACTCTTTCCTGCCTCGAATGACTGGATTTTCCAACAAGACAATGCCCCTTGCCACACGGCAAGGTCAGTTAAAGCCTGGATGGAGAACCACAACTTTCGCACCATGCCTTGGCCTGCTCAATCACCAGATCTTAATCCAATTGAAAACCTGTGGAAAATCATCAAACTCAAAATGGAGAACCACAAGCCCAAAAACAAAGAAAATTTGTTTGAATTTGTCCAACAGGAATGGGCTGCTGTGACAGCAGAACAATGTCAGAAGCCGGTGGAGAGCATGCCAAGACGCATGGCTGCAGTCATCAAAAACAATGGTTATGCAATCAAGTATTAACTCTTGTGTGTATCATGTGTTTAAAGCAAACAGAAAAGAAAACATGGAATGCTTAAAAGTAGTGTTTTTGGCGGTACAATGCCATAGCTATTGATGTAAGAATTTAAGTCATTTTGGTTATTATCAAGAAAACCATGGAAAATGAATAATCCTTAGTTCTTAAATTAAACTCTCATGAGCTATTTTTGTTGTTATCATTATAATTGTCCAAACAAATGTACCTTTAGTTGAGCCAGGCATTAAAATTAACAAGAAATTGAAGAAAACAAGGGTGGTCTAATCATTTTTCCATGACTGTATTTTTGGAAAGCTCAGCCATTTGGTTGAGCCTTATACGTGTGTGGAAGACAAATAGAAAGTTGATCTTAGCTCGCTGGTAGTGTAGTTGGAAGCTGGTCCATCTTGCCTGCGTGTAAACGCACAAGTAAACATGCCTCGCAGCTTTCTGTTACTTAGCTCCCGCTGGGTGCGTAGGCCACATCCTCCAAAATGGGAACGCTCAACACATAGCTCAACAGACACTGCTGCACAGCAGCTCTGCCACGTTTTGGGACTCACAGAAAAAAAACACAAAAAAAAACAAAAAAACCATCAAAGCCCTCCAGCCCCATTCACGCTTTTGGGGAAAGCAGAAAAGGAAGCAGTGCGCACCTCCTTCGTTTTTGTTCTACACGAAGTGCAGGGGGAGAGCGCGAACGCAGTCCCCCCTACCAGAAATTAGGCAGTCGAGATTCCCACATTTGGGGAATTGCAGGGGTCAGCACCACCGAGTGCAATGGCGGAGCCTCGCTCTGGGTGAACCACTTTTTCACTTTTTAGAAGCCTTTATTAATTTCAGCCATAATCAATACAATCTTACATGAACCATGCACTTACAATATTCTGTTTCCATTAAAACTTCTCATTCATAAATAATATTTACATTCCTGCCAAGACATATTTCATCGACAGACAAAACAAAAGGAAATTCTATACAGTATTTTTGTTTTTCCTATTTTAAAAATTGTCCATCAGAACAAAAGGAATTGTCTCTATTTTCCACCAGTTTTTCATTTCTTGGTCATTATACTTAAATCTATCTCTAATAATATAGTCCCTTACACTTGAAAGGCCAACCTTTGCCACAAAATCTGGTGAAATAGGGACCTTTTTAATGGCGGTTAGGTTTCTGCATTTCCAGATACCTTCTTTAATACAATTAATGACTGCCCACCACCTTTCATTTTTGTCCTTTCCATTTATGTCAGTGTTTCCATATAAAACATCCATTTCATTGGGGGCTCTAAAAAGGTCTCTTAACCATGGTTTTACAATTTCCCACACAGCTTTTGAAACATAACATGACCAAAACCGGTGGGTCACATCCTCATCAATATTACAATCACCCATTGGACATTTTGCACTACGTGTGCAGCTGCCGTCTTAGCAAGAAGACTCTTGTAGGGACACAACGTTGGGCTATCTTCCATGCCAGGTCTTTATGTACATTTGACAAAAATTGTGAGTTTACATTTTTCCATACCCTAATGCATTGGTTCTCTGGTAGGATGCCCACTGGCACAAGCTTAGACTTAAGAGGTGAAAGGCTACACTCTACATCAATCCTATCTACTTTACCTCCCTTTGGCCACTCTAGCTTTGCATCTTTGAAGAGTTTTAGAGCATTCTCATATATTGCTGGTCTACTTTCAGCATAGGGTGTACAAAGGGAAACCCTTCTGCCAATGCCTCTATTCATCATGTGACCCACCCAAAACTTGGCAAAGTGAAACCAGAGACTGGTATTCCTATCTGTAAAAACAGCATTCAGAATTGGTGTTAAAAAAAGGGAGTCCAGTTGGGCTCCTAACTCTGGTACAGCTTTCCCTCCTTTCAACAGAGGCTTGTACATGATGTCTCTTTTAACATGTTCTTGCTGAGAGCTCCAAATGAACTGAAACATTATGCGTCTCAAAGAAGTGAGAAAGGTCTTAGGTGCTGGTAGTGTAGCCGCCAGAAACGTCAAAGATGCCAGAACCTCAGCCTTAATCACCAGAATTTTGCCAGTAAAAGTTAGATCCCTCTCCTCCCACTGGAGCAATTTTCCCTTGATAGCTGGTAGTCTTGTTTCCCAATTTACAGTTTCCATCCCCTTTCCAATTTCCACTCCCAAAATTTTTATGGTCTCCTTTTTTTCTGTAAACCCTGTATCAAGTTTGGTTTCTCGCCAATTGAGGTAGAGGATCTCGCTCTTAGTCCGGTTTATTTTTGCCCCTGAAGCTTGAGAAAATTGCTCACACCACTGGAGAGTTCTAACCATTGAATTATTACTGGTGCATAGGATTGTCAAGTCATCCATATACAATGCCATTTTTGCCTCCTTCCCCTTACTACCAGGGACAAGCAGGCCATGGATATTGGTGTCCTGTTTTATCCCACAGGCTAGAGGCTCCATGGCTAGAACAAACAGACTAACAGATAGCGGGCATCCCTGTCTAACCCCTGACTGAATCTTAATAGGTTCTGTAAAGTGGCCATTAATGTTGACTCTACTAGAGCAATCAAAATATAGTAAATCAATCCATGCCCTCAACTGTGGGCCGAACCCAAACCTAACCAGTGCTTGCTTTAGATATTCATGGCTTATCCTATCAAAGGCCTTCTCTAAATCCAGGCCAGCAATACAGAGTGGTACATTGCGGTCTGTGGCATACAAATACGAATCTCTTATTAAGGCAAGATTATCACACATAGAGCGACCAGGGACCACACAGGTCTGCTCTACCCCAACCAACCTCTCTATCACCTTCTTGTATGCGAAAAAGATAACTTTGGCTATAATCTTACGGTCAACCCCAAGAAGTGTAAGGCGCCAATTCTTAAGATCTTTTTCTCACCTTTTTAAATAGGAGGGAGATGGTACCTTCCTTTAAGGATGGTGGAAGTGTCCCCAATTGGAGGCTTTCGTTGTACATCTCTAAGAGAGGCTGCTTCAACTCTGGCCAGAACGTAGTATAAAATTCTTTGGCAAACCATCAGCCCCTGGGGCCTTGTTATTTTGCATACTTTCTACTGCTTTTGTGAGCTCTTGCAGAGATATTTCATCATCAAGTTTTCGTTTAGATTCATCGACATATTCATTTACTGTAGACAGAAGGCCCTCCAAGGCTGCCTTGTCTAAGTTTTCACTTTTGTAGAGATCAGAGTAGAAAGTGTGTACACAACTGAGCACCTCATGTAATTCTGTTTTTTCTTGTCCGTCTTTATCCTTTAATCCCTCTACAAAATGTTTTGGCCTTGCTAATTTCCTAAAAAAATATCTGGAACATTTTTCATTGTTCTCCATGTGGTGAACTCGACTCACGCACTCAGCAGTCCCTGACTGGCCTCTATAGAAAGACGAGACATATCTCTCTTTTGTGTAACTATATCCTCTGCCACATCAAAACCAGAATAAGACATGATATAAAGTCTCTGTAATTTTGCCTGGAGTTTCTGTAGCTTCAGATGTCTCTTTTTTGCTATTCTTTTACCCCAATCTATAAAGAAATGTTTTGCTCTAATCTTTATTTCTTCCCACCATTCTCCCACTAGGTTGAAGAAGGGCTTCAGAGAGAGCCAATAATTAAGTTTGACTCTAAATTCACTGATCGCCTTTGCATCTTGCAGTAGCGATACATTCAGCTTCCATGAACCTCTCCCTTTTTGCATGATGTCTTTAAACATGACAGAACATTCAATTTTATGGTGATCAGAGAAGAACACTGGAGTAGTTGTTGCATCAACAACCTGCAGCCCCATTGATGTCAGCAGAAAGTCTATTCTGGAATGGGTTCTACCATTGGACCAGGTGCACCCAGGTGAAATTGGATTTTTTGAGCGATAAGCGTCCTTCAATCGAAAGTCTTTGATCATATTCTGTAGGATTTCAGAACTGGAATCAAGCCTTACTGTGGAGGTGGTTGACTTATCCTTTTTGTTGACCAGGCAGTTGAAGTCACCACCCAGAATGACCTCTCTGCTGCACAACAAAAGGGGCTGTAATTCTTTGAGTACTGCTAAACGCTCTTGGAGTTCCACTGGACAATACACATTGACTACTCTAAACTTATTGCCAAGCCATGAAATATCAACACAGAGAATTCGCCCGTCAATCACACGTTGCACCTTCTGAATGATAAAATCTTGCCCTCTAAATAATACTGCAACCCCTGATGATCTATTTTTGTTTTCACCTGACCATACTGACGGGCCATGCCTCCATCTATCCTCAAAGACTTTGTAATTCTCCCTAAAGGATAAGTTACATTCTTGAAGTAGAAATATATCATTCCCTTCTGAATGTAGAAAAGTGAAGGCTGATGCACACTTTACTGGGTCATTGAGTCCTCTAGTATTAAGTGATGCTACAGAAAGAGGAGCCATGGATTGCAGTTCAGGGGGAGCCAAGAGGTTTAGTTCAGTGACAGATTATGGAACATCTACTTTTTCTTGAGGAGCTTCTTTTTCTTTGGTTTCACAACTTTTTCTACATTCCTCGACATGTCTTTGATCTGTGTAGTAGAAGAGAAGGCAACTACCACATCTTGCTCTAAAAAGGGATTTGAGGTAGGAGAGAAAACGGACCAGCTAGTTGGGGGAATCACCGAAGGGTTAGAGGGAGAAGATTCACCTGATATTGTCGACTCATTTTGACGTTTTCTTGTGGGAGAACCAACCATGTCTGGTACCAATGGGGTGGCGATGGAGGGGCGCAAGAGGGCTTGTGTTGATAGGTGGGCCTGATCCGTGGAGATCTGGGAGGTGAGGTTGGATTCTCTTGCCAGATTGGTTGCAGATGTCGACATCTCAGGTTGGCTATCCACTAATGCGGAGGCAGATAAACCTGGTGTTGGGGGGGCAGTGATGCTTGGAGGCTGGGATGTTAAACCATCTAACTCCTGGAAGAGAAGGTCAGTTGTTGTCTCTTGAAGGGGGATATTAGCCAGCAGGTCATCTAGGCGATTTCCTGCCTCCTGTAGTGTCACCGGTGTCAGTTCTATCTTTGAGCTTGAAAGATGCTCTGCTTGATGCAAGGCAAGAGAGGCCGTTGTAGAGGTGGAGGAGCTGGACACTCCTTCCTCATCTTCAGATAGTTCAGCACTCCAGTCCACGACCTGTGTCCCCTCTTGTACCCCCTCCTCCAGGTCACATGCTGGCTGTTCACTTGGTTGTTGGAGGACAGTACTTGATGACTGCTGCTCCTGGTTTGTATGTGGGATAGGTGCCTGGTCATCATCATCGGGTATTTCATCCATGTCTTCCTGGCTTAAAGGTACTGTTGATCTACGTGTAGACACCTTTACTCGGTTGGAGTATGCTTGAGGGCAGTCCTTAAAGCGATGTTTGGGAGAGGAGCTGAGGTTGCATTTTACCGGCACTGGACATTGTGCTGTTGAGTGGTCTGAAGCTTTACAGTTCCTGCAGACGTCTACTGTACATGCAGCAGCCAGGTGTTCCAGGCTGCCACATTTCCGGCATTCTTTGGGTTGACCAGGATAGAATACAGACCCCCTGAAAGCTCCCAACTGGATGGTGTTTGGAAGATGCTGTAGGACCCCCTGTCGCCTTATGAGTCGAACTTGGAAACGCCTGGTGCCTGTCTTGACTCCATCAATGTCCATCACTTCCATGGCATTTATTACCTCACAGTATCGTGCCATCCATGTCCAGACATCTTGATTTCTGACTCTTTCTGAGAAGATCATGACATAAACAGTTTTCAAGTCTCTTTCTGCCAAGGGTGATATGGCGATCTTCCTGAAGCTTGGCTGTGACTTCTTTTTCTTGTCAAACTTCTCGAGACAGCTTTCATAATGTTGCGTGGTGGTAAATATAACCTCAAAGATCTTCTTTCCAGGAAAGGCAAAGACATAGTCTAGCTGGTTGGTAGTGATGTCAAGTTCTTTTTGCAGGATTTGTCTGCTGAACTGCAACCGGTCCATCTGCAGGTCTTCCAAGAGATCAAAGCGTACTGCATTCCTGCGGTTGACGTGACTTGATGCCGATGCCATTGTGGGCCTCCCATCAAGGAGAGGATTATTTGGCAAAGGAAGCTGCACAAGTCACTCTATTGTGTCCCATACACCGCACGACTACAATAGAGTTGAAATACTAGAGTCCACCTTCTGCTCCTGGGTGAACCACCTTCTTGATCATGGTATCTCCCCTGCCAGGTAAGTATGAGTTGAACCAGCCGCAGGCAAGGTGCCGGTTCCCAGACACTGCACTCTGACTGACGGTTCCTGCGACCCGTAATCTCAGAGTTCAGTGCCTGTGGCTTGAGCTCACTCTGACAGGCCTCATAGAAAACTAACACTGCAGCAACCACTCCAACCTTAGGGTTTGCAATAGAATGGAGCATGTTTCTTCCACAATGAAAGAGCAGCGTCAGAGAAGAGTACACGCAATTCATTTGGTACCGTTCAAGAGGTCACGCCCACTCAGGACATCGCACGAGAGGCTTGTGATTCACGCATCTGACATCTTCTGCGCAAAGCTTGAAAGAACTCCAGCAACACAGCAAGTCAAACCCCCTGGAGTTTCAGCATCAGACACAGCAGGCCCTCGATAATAAACAAACAAACATCGGTGTGATGTTCAAGCATGCGCTTGCACACTTCTAGCTGGGTGAGAATTTGGGGATATTTGGTCTCCAACCTGCTGAGCTGTGGCCCTGAGCCCATCTGTAAATACACACCGCCACATCTCATTAAGTATTACCGGCCTGGAGCACACTCCAAAATGGCCCCGAATGTTACGGTATATCTGTGTGATTTCCAAGTACGCTGTTGCACAGCTACAGCTCTCTCGCTCTTGCTTTTGGTGCTGTTCTGCTTCAGAGCTTCGCCACAGAGCTATCGGGCGGAGGTGCTGAGGAGGAGCCGTTGTTGTGCCCAAATGAAAAGACTGCACCACGGCAAGTGACAAGTGTGCCAGGAAGTGGCGTCGGTCAGCAAGCGCTCAGGTGTCATCGCTTCTCGGCCTTTTGGCTAAGATCAAGTGTAGTATCTGTTCTTATCAGTTTAATATCTGATACGTCCCCTATCAGGGGACAACATATTAAATGGATTTTTGCTATGAGGAGATGAAAAAGGGGCTTGCCCCGTTCACTCCACGCATCGACCTGGTATTGCAGTGCTGCTGGGAACGGTGCATGCTTCTTTGGGCTTGTGCAAAGTCAAGTTTGGACGGGAAGCGGGGCGTCTCCCGCTCGGTCGGCGCCGTGGCGGAAAAACAGAGGCGATTGTTTTTTGGGTGGCTGTGAGGTCGGCAGGCACGGTTTCAACGAGGCGCTGCCGACTCCAAAGCGGGGTCTCTTGTGGAACGTCGTTGGTTCAAATCAGCGTACAAGCCTTGACGACTGGCAGGAAAGTACAACGCTCGCTCCAGCGGAAGATGAAGCCTTGGAAAAAGTGCGAGGAAGATAACGGCTCCCGAAACATCTTTGCCTTTTGAATGGCTGACATAAACGGAGCAGATGGAATATTGGCACTGTGAACATGTGAGCAAGAATTGGGAGTGGGTGTGGCCTCTGCCCGGAAATGCAGCACGCCGAGTGAGGCTGACCGCGAGGGCACGGGCTGGGAAGAATAGGGCCTTTGACTGCTCTTGGAGAAAGGTCTGTGCTTGCTCTGCTTTCTCTTCATTGCGCACAAGTCTTTCGCCTTTTACTAAAGACTTCCGTGGAGAGGAGCACAAATGAGTTCAATCTATTTTTGGAAAGCTCAGCCGTTTGGTTGAGCCTTGTACGTGTGTGGAAGACATATAGAAAGTTGATCTTAGCTCGCAGGTAGTGTGGTTGGAAGCTGGTCCAACTTGCCTGCGTGTAAACGCACAAGTAAACATGCCTCGCAGCTTTCTGTTACTTAGCTCCCGCTGGGTGCGTAGGCCACATCCTCCAAAATGGGAACGCTCAACACATAGCTCAACAGACACTGCTGCACAGCAGCTCTGCCACGTTTTGGGACTCACAGAAAAGAAAAAAAAAAAAAAAAAAAGCCCTCCAGCCCCAGTCACGCTGTTGGGGAAAGCAGAAAAGGAAGCAGTGCGCACTCTCCTTCGCTTTTTTTGTTCTACATGAAGTGCAGAGGGAAGCGCTAACGCAGCCCCCACTACCAGAAATCATGCAGTCGAGATTCCCACATTTGGGGAATTCGCAGGGGTCAGCACCACCGAGTGCAATGGCGGAGCCTCGCCCTGGGTGAACCACCTTCTTGATCATGGTATCTCCCTGCCAGGTAAGTATGAGTTGAACCAGCCGCAGGCAAGGTGCCAGTTCCCAGACACTGCACTCTGACTGACGGTTCCTGCGACCCGTAATCTCAGAGTTCAGTGCCTGTGGCTTGAGCTCACTCTGACAGGCCTCATAGAAAACTAACACTGCAGCAACCACTCCAACCTTAGGGTTTGCAATAGAATGGAGCATGTTTCTTCCACAATGAAAGAGCAGCGTCAGAGAAGAGTACACGCAATTCATTTGGTACCGTTCAAGAGGCCACGCCCACTCAGGACATCGCACGAGAGGCTTGTGATTCACGCATCTGACATCTTCTGCGCAAAGCTTGAAAGAACTCCAGCAACACAGCAAGTCAAACCCCTGGAGTTTCAGCATCAGACACAGCAGGCCCTCGATAATAAACAAACAAACATCGATTGTGATGTTCAAGCATGCGCTTGCACACTTCTAGCTGGGTGAGAATTTGGGGATATTTGGTCTCCAACCTGCTGAGCTGTGGCCCTGAGCCCATCTGTAAATACACACCGCCACATCTCATTAAGTATTACCGGCCTGGAGCACACTCCAAAATGGCCCGAATGTTACGGTATATCTGTGTGATTTCCAAATGCACGCTGTTGCACAGCTACGGCTCTCTCGCTCTTGCTTTTGGTGCTGTTCTGCTTCAGAGCTTCGCCACAGAGCTATCGGGCGGAGGTGCTGAGGAGGAGCCGTTGTTGTGCCCAAATGAAAAGACTGCACCACGGCAAGTGACAAGTGTGCCAGGAAGTGGCGTCGGTCAGCAAGCGCTCGGGTGTCATCGCTTCTCGGCCTTTTGGCTAAGATCAAGTGTAGTATCTGTTCTTATCAGTTTAATATCTGATACGTCTCCTATCAGGGGACAACATATTAAATGGATTTTTGCTATTAGGAGATGAAAACGGGGCTTGCCCCGTTCACTCCACGCATCGACCTGGTATTGCAGTGCCGCTGGGAACGGTGCACGCTCCTTTGGACTTGTGCAAAGTCAAGTTTGGACGGGAAGCCCGGCGTCTCCCGCTCGTTCGGCGCCGTGCCGGCAAAACAGAGCCGAAACAGACTCTGAGGTCGGCAGGCACGGTTTCAACGAGGCGCTGCCGACTCCAAAGCGGGGTCTCTTGTGGAACGTCGTTGGTTCAAATCAGCGTACAAGCCTTGACGACTGGCAGGAAAGTACAACGCTTGCTCCAGCGGAAGATGAAGCCTTGGAAAAAGTGCGAGGAAGATAACGGCTCCTGAAACATCTTTGCCTTTTGAATGGCTGACATAAAACGGAGCAGATGGAATATTGGCACTGTGAACATGTGAGCAAGAATTGGGAGTGGGTGTGGCCTCTGCCCGGAAATGCAGCACGCCGAGTGAGGCTGACCGCGAGGGCACGGGCTGGGAAGAATAGGGCCTTTGACTGCTCTTGGAGAAAGGTCTGTGCTTGCTCTGCTTTCTCTTCATTGCGCACAAGTCTTTCGCCTTTTACTAAAGACTTCCGTGGAGAGGAGCACAAATGAGTTCAATCTATTTTTGGAAAGCTCAGCCGTTTGGTTGAGCCTTGTACGTGTGTGGAAGACAAATAGAAAGTTGATCTTAGTTCGCTGGTAGTGTGGTTGGAAGCTGGTCCAACTTGCCTGCGTGTAAACGCACAAGTAAACATGCCTCGCAGCTTTCTGTTACTTAGCTCCCGCTGGGTGCGTAGGCCACATCCTCCAAAATGGGAACGCTCAACACATAGCTCAACAGACACTGCTGCACAGCAGCTCTGCCACGTTTTGGGACTCACAGAAAAGAAAAAAAAAAAAAAAAGCCCTCCAGCCCCAGTCACGCTGTTGGGGAAAGCAGAAAAGGAAGCAGTGCGCACCTCCTTCGTTTTTTTGTTCTACATGAAGTGCAGGGGGAGAGCGCGAACGCAGCCCCCCACTACCAGAAATCATACAGTCGAGATTCCCACATTTGGGGAATTCGCAGGGGTCAGCACCATCGGAGTGCAATGGCGGAGCCTCGCCCTGGGTGAACCACCTTCTTGATCATGGTATCTCCCCTGCCAGGTAAGTATGAGTTGAACCAGCCGCAGGCAAGGTGCCGGTTCCCAGACACTGCACTCTGACTGACGGTTCCTGCGACCCGTAATCTCAGAGTTCAGTGCCTGTGGCTTGAGCTCACTCTGACAGGCCTCATAGAAAACTAACACTGCAGCAACCACTCCAACCTTAGGGTTTGCAATAGAATGGAGCATGTTTCTTCCACAATGAAA
>CM056550.1:10139963-10216963 GCA_029721515.1 Synanceia verrucosa | reverse complement strand
CGTAAATCTACCCATAAAACAAAATATGGCAGACGATGCGAGATTGTCGTGAGTGATGATGAATATGATAGTGACGATTCATCTTCTTCCCTCAAAAGTTGGTCCGACATACAAAGAGAATTTGATCAGTATACTTCAGACAGTGATGACAGTTGTCTTGAAAATGATGCATCCTCTCCTTACAAAAGCTGGTCTGATATTGAAAATGAGTTTGACCAATTAGAACAAAATGAAATTAGTGATTTAGACGAAGACGACGTTGAAATGACACCGACCGAGATTCTTCATGTTTTACAAGACATGGGTATCCTAAAAGGAGAAGCCTCAGAATTCATAGAATCAGATGATGATTTACAAGCTCATCAAACCGGCGGTGATACAGCGCCTCACGGGCAAAGCAATTTACAAACAAACACCATTTCCCAAGTACCCCACGCAAACACAGATTTACCGCAAAACAACCGATTCAGTAATGAATTGGCCGAGCGCATAGAAAGGGCGGGAGGGTTGCGCGATTTTAATATTACAGAGAGGAGACGATTTAACGGTCTTGAAATAAGACAAAAATTAGATCTGCGGGGCATTCAAATGTGTGATTTAAGAACAGCACTGTCCATGTTGAGACACAAATTAACAGATGTGGTCAATTTCTCCACAAATCTCGCGGCACCAGACGGTGTTTTAAACGTAGTGCTGAGAGGTCCGTCATTGTCCAGCGATGTGTGTGCAGTATTAAACGCTTCTAATGATTACAACGCTGAAACCTTTCTCAACGAGATCGAGCAAGTCATGCAGAGCAATGATAGAATGCTCTCAGACGAGAGTCTGGAATTTGTAGTCACAGCTGCTTTGAACAAACGTGGCGGTGCAAGGCGCAAATTAGGAAGCGTAATGTATGATCAAATCATTAAAAAGAAACAAGTGTGTCTTTACAATCCCACAAACACGGACAATAATTTGTGTTTTTCCATGTGTTTAGCGCATCACATACACCCACAACAGTCTGAGGGTGAAACTCAAAAACTAGCGCAACAAATCCACGCTGGAGTGGGGTTTAATTTGAGCCGCAAAGTGTCCTTAAATGACTTGTCGAAATTTGAGAAACACTTGGATGTTAAAATCCTTGTTTTCCACCACAACCCTGGCACCAAAAATTGGAACTGTATCAGACACATGAACACCCCCACTCAAACACTGTATGGCTCTATCTGCATGATGACCATTACTATATGATCCAAAACAAATCACGTTTTTGGAGGTGTCCATGTGTGTAACTTCTGTTACAAGGGTTACAGTAATCACGCATTCCACAAGTGTAAATACTTTTGCAATGTGTGTCTTTCTGATGAGTGTTACAAACAGCAAAATACATCAAACATACGCTGCCCTGATTGCTTGCGTCTCTGCCGATCCAAGTTTTGTTTTAAACAGCACAAAGAAACGGTGGAGCAAACACAGCGTCGCAAGGCATTCAAACCCTGTGAAACCACAAAATATTGTAAAGATTGTGGTCGTCTGTACGTTGTGAGTCGCACCCCAATCAACCGCCACAAATGTCAAAAGGGTAAATGCAGTCATTGCGGTGAGTCGTTAAAATCAGATACGACACATAAATGTTTCATTCAGCCACAAAAGCATCAGAACCCCAAACCAAATACGTGTTTTATGACTTTGAAACAACAGCAGAAAGCGGGAAGCACGTAGCCAATTTTGTCTGCGCTATCGATTTTGAAAACAGTAAATGGTGGGCGTCTGGTCCGTCGGCGTCGATCTCTTTGTGCAAAAATTTAGAAAGCCAAAGTACAAAAACTATACATTTATTGCACATAATGCGTCGGGCTTTGACAACTACATTCTTTTAGATTACTTTACCAGACAGTGCATCATCCCTAGACTGACCATGCGCGGAAGTAAAGTGTTGTTAATGTATGACAATCAATTTAAACAGCGATGGCTTGATTCGTACAGTTTTCTTCCAATGCGTTTGTCAAAAACTCCCGCAGCCTTAGGTTTTGAAGATTCCAAAAAAGGCTACTTCCCACACCTGTTCAACACGACTGAAAATGCCAACTATGTAGGGCCTTACCCTGACCCATATTATTATGGCTATGACAACATGTCAGAGAAAGAAAGGGCAGAGTTTTTAGAGTGGTACAACACAGTGTGTCATGAGGTGTTTGATTTCCAATTTGAGCTACGCTCCTACGGTATCAACGACGTTGTTGTTTTACGCAAAGCCTGTATCGTCTATCGTGACGCGTTCATCGAGTGCACCCGTCTGGATCCCTTTGAGTGTACAACACTCGCATCATGTTGCATGGCTGTGTTTAAAACACAATTTCTGCCCCCTGACACGTTGGCGTTAACCCACGACGGTGCATGCACAAATCAGTACAAAACATATTCCAATGTGTCAATACAGTGGTTGGAATTTGAAGCGCACAAAAAAAAAATTGAAATTTGCCACGCTCTAAACTACGGCGAGAAACAATTTGGACCATACCATGTTGATGGGTTTTGTGAAATGGATGGTGTGTGCACTGCATATGAGTTTGCCGGATGTTTCTGGCATGGTTGTTCAAAGTGCTACACCCCCGGACATAAAAATGCTGTCAACAACATTGCCTTTGGCGTTCTCTACAGACAATTCAAAGAAAAACTGAACAGTCTTAGGCAGACACACAAATTACACGTGAGGGTAATGTGGGAATGTGAGTGGAAACGAGCCAAAACATCAGATCAGAGACTGCAGGACTTTTTGAAAAACTATGACGCCCCCGAAAGACTTGACCCACGAAAAGCTTTGTTTGGGGGTCGTACCAACGCGTACAAGCTCTGTCATAAAGTCGCGGAGGGTGAGAAAATTCATTATTATGATTTTACATCGCTGTACCCCACCGTTCAAGCGCATAAAAGCTACCCCATCGGTCACCCCAAAATAATATTCCGTGATTTCGAGTCCATTGACAAATACTTTGGCTTGATAAAATGCACTGTGTTACCGCCCCGAGGTTTGTATCACCCTGTACTGCCAACAGACTTATGTTCCCTTTGTGTCGAACATGTGCAGAAACTGAAAACCAAACATGTGAATGCAATCACTCTGATTCTGAAAGATCCCTTTCAGGAACTTGGGTCAGTCTCGAGGTCCAAAAGGCGACAGAAAAAGGGTATGTTGTGTCCAAAATAGACGAAGTGTGGCATTTTGCCGAGAAGAGCGACAACCTCTTTAAAGGATATGTCAAGACTTTCTTACAGCGAAAACAGGAGGCTTCAGGATACCCTAGTTTTGCAAAAGATGAAGAATCTAAAGCAAAATACATCCAGGATTATTATGCGAGGGAGGGAATCCAGCTAAATCCTGAAAAATTACTGTCACCAAAGCTGTGCGAAGCATCAACAAACTGTTGCTTAATTCATTGTGGGGTCGTTTTCCATGCGTGAAAATCAGGCAACATGCGAGTTGGTGACGGATCCTGAACAATTTGCCCGCTACATGTTTAGCGATCAGTACGACGTGAGACAGTTTTCCTTCGTATCTGATAGTGTGGCGCTTGTTCAGTGGCGACACGCTGTAGCACAAGCTGCTAAAACCAAAAACATCAACATATTCATCAGCCATGACAACGGCATATGCACGGCTTATGTTGTATGACCTGATGGATCGGTTAGGAGAGAGGTGTATCTATTCTGACACAGACAGCGTGATTTTTGTGTCAAAGGTCGGAGATTGGATTCCAGAGACGGGACCCTTTCTAGGCGACTTAACCGATGAAGTCAATGGTGACAGCGGCGGTGATGACTGCATTGTGGAGTTTGTGTCAGGAGGACCAAAATGTTATGCATACCGCACGCTCCATAACAAGTCTCAGCTAAAATGTAAGGGAATCACGCTGACCTGTCACAACACATCAGTCATCACTCACGACAACCTGGTGGGTCTTGTGCACGAGTTTGCGAGTCGTGATAACACAACGCAAAATCTCATAACAAAATCAGACACCATTGTTAGGAATAAAAAGGCGTTTGAGTTAAAAAACAAGTCAGTTCATAAAAAGTTTCAGGTGGTTTACACCAAGCGACGCGTCTTTCCTGATCTGGGTACTCTGCCTTACGGTTATTAAAATGGGTGCTAGAGATATTGGTGATTTTGATGTGAGATTTCAGCATCCTTTTAGCTTGATCGTTTCTGGTCCCTCAAACAGCGGTAAAACATATTTTGTAAAAATGTTGATAGAAAATGTAGATAAGCTTGTTTCTCAAAAATTGAAAACATTGTATATATTTATTCTTGTTGGCAGCCTTTGTACGATGATCTATTGAAATCAAAAAATGTTAACTTTGTTGAAGGGTTACCACCCTCTCTGTGTGACGATTCTTTGTTACCTGTCAATAAAAATAATTTCTTGATTATTGATGATTTAATGAACGATGCCAGCAACAATGTAGATGTGCAGAATGTGTTTACAAAGTACGTCCATCACAGAAATTTAAGTTGTTTGTATCTTGTACAGAATTTGTTTTTTCAAGGTAAAGCCAGTAGAACTATCAGTTTAAATACTAATTATCTTGTTTTGTTTAAAAACCCTCGAGACAAATACCAGGTCATGCTTATGGCTAGACAGATGTTTCCAGGGAAGAGTAAATTTTTTAGTGTGTGTGAGTTTAGAGTGTTTTGAGGATGCTACAAGTGTTCCTTATGGGTATCTTTTGATTGATTATAAAGCCAGAACTCCTGATCATTTATGTCTCAGAACAGATTTGCTTTCAGAGACGCCTGTAGTTTATGTGCCTAAAAACAAATAAACATGTCTGCAAGAGTCAAGAGGAACTTGTCTTTATTGAAACAATTGCTTGATGCTTCTCCTGCTCGGAGGATGGTTATCATAAAATCTGCCTCCGAAGACCTTATTTTAACATTGTGTGATATAGCCTTTAACGTGTTAAAAGGCAAGGTACCTTTAAACCCCGCACAGTATCAAAAGTTAAAGAAAAAGAAGGCGGGGATTAGACTCATTGCTGATAAAAGGGTATGCCTGTTGAAGAAAAAAAAGAAGCTTCTGAACCAGTCTGGAGGTTTTCTTTTACCCCTCTTGAGTATTGCTGTGCCCTTTATAACAAGTCTCATCGCATCAAGATCATAATAAAAAAACATGGACTATGCACAGAAGATGTATCTTGTGCCTCAGCAACAACTTAATCTTTTAAGGAAGTCTTCTACACATGAGTCCATTCGAGAGACTGCTGAAAATGAATTGGATCGTACCATCAAAGAAATTCTGGATCAGAAAACCGAAGACATTTATGAAAAAGCCAAAAGATATTCTGCGGCGTTGCAGAGATTTCTCACCGTGGTAAAGCAAGGGGAAAAGGAGCAAAACATGCTCACTTTATCTCTCCTGGATGAACATGACCATCGGACAGAGCCTTTCAGTACAGATGGTTTAGAACAGACAAAGGACTCTGTGTTTAATGAGGTTTTAAAAAACATCCCCAAAAACAGCAAGAAAAAGGCTCAATATATTTTGGATAAAATGACATCCTCGAAGCCTATTACATTTTGGACTAAACAAGGAGAATTTTTAACGGTAATGTTGTGAAAGGTTCTCATATTTATGACTTGATAAAAATGTAACAGCCTCCCACAACGTGCCTGACAGTCAACGACCTATAGGTTGGGATGAATACTTGCAGTCAATGGCTTTATTAAATATTCCTTTGTCCGTCACACCGAATCAACAAGTCAAGAGAAAGATTGAGGAGTTAAAGAGAAAGGCACCTGCTACACCAGAACCCGTTAAAAGGAGAAAACAGCGAATAGAAGATTCCAAAAGTCCTTTTGCATCTCCTGCAGAACGTTTAACAGAATGGATACATTTTTGAAATGTATGTCTTTGTTTCATGCTTTTTAAATAAAAATGATAACAACAGTAATCTTGTGATCGAGAAATGTTTTATTTCAAAATTTCTATAAGCATATAACATGACACAATTATTGTCAATCACATGAAATGATATTTTTAATAACTGCGTTACATACCTTTTATGTATGAACACCCTGTACACATGCAAAACTGTTTTTTCTACACAGAACAGAGGGGTGTAATCTTTTCACAAATCTGCAAACCATAATGTCATTTTTAGACAGATTGTTACTATATCTTTCCATCACATCGTCATATTCTCGTCCCTTATCCATATGATACAGAAAAAAAACACAGTGCTGACCACAAACAGCTGTGCAGATATCCTGTACTTGTCTTGACGAGTGTTGAATAACTGTACAATTTCTCTTTAGAAACGCCACAATTGACTTAGGAAATTGCGTATGTACCGGAGGGTTACCAAAACTGTCAAAGAATGATCCCACACCAAACTTGTCAATGTATATAGACAGCCAATGTTGCCCGCTCCTGTAAGCAGGGTCTGTATTTACCACTAGTGCTACTGGTCTCTCTTGGACGGATGTAGGGAGTTGATTGCTGGCATATACCCCCAAAAAGATGCATTTAAGCAATTTATCATGAATTTCTGTGAGTTCTATCGTATTCATATTGGTGGCGGTTGTTTAACAGTTAGAAAAAGTCTGTCAGAACTTGTCTACGTGCAGAGATTTCCAGAATTGATGAGTGGGTCGAATAGCATACTATATTTATCGTTCTCTGTAAAGGGTTTCTAAACCGAACCTCTAATCTGACATTGCCGTTTTTTTATAAGAGATACATGGTCGCCGCATTCTTCGTCGGGAGATAAATTAAAACAAAACAGACTATAACCTCTACAAAACTCATCACGGGTTATGGCTAAGGCCTGATTTTTACTTTCAACTTTCCCGTTGTTGAATACAATTGATGATATTCTCTAATGGCATTATTTCTGGCAAAATTAGGTTGAAAAGGTTTTGATGGGTATGATTGTCCGTCGGCATATAAACATAAAAATTCTAAATCACAATGTTGGAAGTTAAATGGGTTACGGGCATAACTGCCTGTAAATGCTTCATGATCCACAAATCCTAAAACAATAAATTTAGGTATTTGTCCCAAGAATATGTTTTCTTGATTACAAACACGCGTACCTGCTGGAATACTAAAATTCTTGAGACAGACTCTGTCAATGGGGTATTTCACGTTAGTGCCTCCACATCCTAGTTTTCAGAGTCCTGTTAAAACGTTCAACAATGCATGCCTTAGTTTCGTTGGCTGTCGTAAAGTGTATGATGTTATGTTTTTTGACTAATGTCTGAAAGTCTCTGTTTAAGAATTCCTTTCCTTTGTCCGTCTGTAATTTCCGAGGTACCCTACCTTCATCTAGGATGTCTTTAAAAGCATCTGTAACGCTTCTACCGCTTTTGTTTTTCAGACACCGTACCCACGCATATTTTGAAAAAATATCAATACAGGTTAATAAGTAGCGCACACCGTCATTTTCTGTGGAATAAGATGACATGTCCACCAGATCCGCTTGGAACTGCCAATCTATTTTGTTTACTAAAACTCTGTTTCTCTTAAAATGCACAGGAGCAGTTTTGTGAAGAGTGTAAACCTCTTGTTTTAAAAGCCAATTTTCTACATCAGAGTCTGTACAACAAACGCCGGTATTTTCAAACACTGCTTGTTTCAGTCTTTGTATACCTCCATATCCTCCAGCATTTTTGGGGTCGTAGTATATCTTTTTCATTACCTCCTCCATCACTGCCGTCATAAGAATAAACACTCATTGTCTGCGTTTAGATATTTATTTTGACACAGTATGTTCTCATTGAACAAGAAATCGATACATTTAACATGTCACATATTTCAAAAATCCTAAAAACATGTGTAACAAATTCACACGGCAAAGTTTTCATCTCATACACAACATACCACATCTTTACATAGTTTGCACAAGATATTTTTACCAATTTTAAAGCCAATTTCCGCTCCAAATCTTCAGAGATTTTTGAATTACAGCGTCAAGTTTTTTGTTTCCTCTTATCAGCTGTTTCAGTCGTGTAATGACAAACTGTGTTGTCAACCACTTCTTCAAAACAGCTTCAGCAATGTCTCGCTCGTTAGCCGTAGTATACGATATGAGACCAAGGCTAAATAACACAAACGATTGCGCAGTCGCATAATTCTCATTAAAAACACCCCTTTTAATTTCTTCCATGTGACCTTCAAGATAATGTAGGGGGAGAAAATCAACACGAGTGATTTTGATCATGATACATTCCATTCTGATATTTACAGGTTATACAGTTTTTCATAGCTATTTGTTGTAGAAATTTGTATAGATAATAACCTACTGCTACCTCTATCGTCTCGTGAACAGTAGGTTCTGGTGTTAGATGTTTTTTAAAGTAGTCGGGAATCTCTTCACTGTCCAAAGTTTGATTGTCTCCATCCTCCACGTAGTCATCTTCACAAGATCCTAAAAATGTCAGGTTTCTTTGACCCAACTCAGCGCCGAAGCCGTACACCCATGAATTGTCCGTATCATCAATGCAGCGACGATTTGTAACCCCATTAGATTCTTCCGTATTGGATGAAACAACATCTGTACAAAGTACATGTCATGTATTAGATCAAACAGAGCTCTATTTTTTATGTCCCACACATCAACTTAATTGTCTTCATTTTCGAAAATCTTCCTTTTGAGATCCTCATAGCACTTGTAGACTTTGTACCATCTGAACAATTTATCAATGTGTGAGAAAACATCTAACGTTTCCTCCCATTTATCCAATCGAATTAAAAAACCATTGGTGAACCATGTTTCCCATTCTTCAGATGTGATGGGATAGTGTTTGTCTTCATCGCGATTGCCGTTTCGGGCTTCGCGAATAACTCCATTGTTCGTACATTGTCTGAAAAATATGTACGATTCAGGATCGAGGACTTCCAAGTCTGTCTCAATGCGATAGGTCACTCCATCCTCTGACCCACTCCATTGGTTTACATACACGTCTTTTGCATGAAGTAAATCATTACAAATTTGATTTCTGAAATAGCTCCAGTCCTTGGCAGGAAATCGGATATGGGGAGTCACTCCTTGCACAAACATTTCATCACGCTCTCTTGTGTAGAGATAAACAACCCCTTGGTCAAACAAGTACCCCGAAACCCTAGAGTCATACATATCCCACTCGTACACGGGAGACCATGCTTTTTGATCCAGGAAATCGGCCAAATGCAAAGGCACAGATCTTTTCTTTTTAGGGGCCATGAGCAGCTGAGCATCCACAATATTTATGCGACATTTTGGAGTTGAAGTGTCAGAACGGATACCTGTGTCAGCCATCTTGTGTGTAGAGCGTAAAAGCAGAAGTTCCTCGGGACGAATTTTCGGGGTGAATAAAAATACCGTCTTGCTGTTTACGGAGAGGCAGCTGTCAACATCCACCGATGTTGTCGGGTATCAGATGAAGCATTCCATGCTTACTAGTACTTGTAGGTCAGAAAAGACACACCCCCCCGGTGTCGTCATCATAAGGGAGGATTCATCCTTCCCACCATGATTTGTTAGGTATTACATCACTTATTTCAAACACATCAAAAGACAGGTGTCACTTCCGCCTCAGACCTTTCTGTTTATGTCACAACAAATAATGCTCATGCTAGCACAAAGTCATCTCACTCACACACACACACAGAACCCAACAAAAACAGTAACCCTTTCATCAGACATTTGTCTCACACACACACACACACACACACACACACACACACACACACACACAGGCACAAACCCCTTCCTTCCTTCCTCTCCCACCCTCCCCATTCCCCCCAATAACTTCCGGTCAGAACAAATGGTTCGTGCACTAGCACAATGTCATCTCACTCACACACACACAGAATCCAACAAAAACAGTAACCCTTTCATGTGGCCATTTGTCTCACACACACACACACACACACACACACACACACACACAGGCACACGCACACACACACACACACACACACAGAGGCACAAACCCCCTCCTTCCTTCCTTCCTTTCCCCCCCTCCCCATCCCCCCCCAATAACTTCCGGTCAGATCAAATGGTTCGTGTGTGCAGCACGCATTTCTTCATGTGAGTGCACGTGAAAATAAGTGTACCTTATATACTACTGACATGGTTTCTCCATATCAATCAACAGAAGTAGGAAATGTAAATCCTGCATTGTGCAGCATCCATCAGGCTGTAACCAACTTTGCAGGCTTTGCTTTCCAAGCTGCAAGTGACCACCACCTTTTAGGGTATGGCACAACGAGGTGGGAGACAGTGTGGTGTCCCTTTTTAGAGACCTAAATCACAGGTGTAAGCAGTTCTTCATTGCATGTTCAGTAGCATCCTGTATGTGAGCGACTATGTGTAAGCTGGTCTTCATTGCAAGTATCAGCAGCAAGCGATTCTTCATTGCACAGGCATGTGGAAATGATAACAATGCAATAGTGATTGATTTCATTTAATATAGACAAAAGCTAAACCTTTTTTTATTTATTTATTTATTAGCTCAACTGAGAGGATATCAGGGGCCTTAAGTTTGAGCAATCAGAGGCATATGTGCTGGCAAATGCTGACCTGTGGTTCCTGTTTTTGGCATTTAGTTTTGCTTGCAATTGGGCCTGAAGTTGGGCCATCAAATCTATTAATAGATGGTTATCGTTCTCACTAGGCAGAGGGAAAAATGAGTGTTTGATCACGGGAAAGAGGAGGATGGCTAGGTGTGGAGTGTGTTATCTTGTGTTCATGGCTATGTGAATGGAAATGTGGAAAATGTATGTCAGTTAACCCTTCTCTCATACCATTAGTTTGTTTAGGGTCTAAGTTATTCTTCCCTTGTATAGAAGTCTGAATTTGACTGATTTCTCTAGCACTGAGGGTCTAGCATTTAGTTTAAAAGTCTGCAACCGCTTATGCTTCCTCTCTGTATTTTTATATTCTCTCGGTCTTTCTGTCTCTCCCTCTGTGTCTGTGTTCGTCAGAGTCGTCTGTCAGTCTTGTATCAACTTATACTTAAACTCTCTCAAAAGTAGCAGAGCATCAGCCCCTGGAAGTCAACTATTTTTTTTTTTAAACAAAAAATTCTGTTTCAATTTATCCACTAATTTCCTGTTTTTCTTATGGTATTTGGGATTAATAAATACACACAAAACTACTCCTTCTCACAAATTTTGAACTTGCCTGCTCCTTTAATTGCCATAATTTATGGACTTACTTCGGTTGTACATAAAAAACACGACACGCACACAATTTCAAGTGTATGGACGCAATGCCCTGTTAGGAGACCTAGTCAGCAAGCTTCTACAGAAAGTCCTGGTGACTATACTGCGGCTGACTACTGGGGGTCCTAACCCAGTCTCACTAACAGCTTTAATACACCTCAAATTATGCACCAAACCCACCCCAAAGGTAATACTCACACTCTTCAGAGTTTTCTTTTCACCGGCCTACTTTTCTTTTAACTCTTGAAGAAAGACCCAGCCCACATAATTTAAACCCAACACGTGTATTTTATTCTCTTTTCCCTCTTTTCTGCGCATGATATTCTTAGGTGAGGACTTCAACCTCCCCTTTCTCATTTCTCTTATTCTCTTATTTCTCTTTTACCATTAATATAATATTTATTGACTCACTTTAGACTAAACATCACCTACACCAGACATCGTTTTAGTTATAATCAATATGCACAATTCTATTGAAAAGGTTTGTGCTTACCTTTTGAGCTTTTCAGGCGCCTGTGATGTCTGGGTAGATGAGGGTAACGTTGTGATACTCCGGACTCCTTTAACCTTTTGAGAAAAACACATTTGATTCATTTTTGTTCTCAAAGCAGCTTTACTTTACCCTTCTCAAGTTCCCTTTAACTTGTAGCTTTAACTGATTTCTGCTAAATGTTCAGTCAACATTGAAGATACTGCACACTATCTTCCCCATATTTTCTCTTCATGGCCTCCGCAATAGGCCCTGCTGGTACCTCAGCAGTAGGCCCGCTTGGTTGTTTGTTCCCCATAACCCCTTTTGGTTTTTTTTACTTGTTGTTTTACTTGTACTTTACTTCTGTACTTTAATTTTTATATTTTACTTTACTATATTACCTTTTTTTTTTTATAGCGCTCTTATCTTTTACTGCTATAGCGTCTTATATCTGAGTTCCTGCCCTGGTCTGGCTCTGACAGAAACCTGCGTTCTAGTTTGGACTTACAGACCAGAAAACTATTACTTTTAACCCGTGTTCTTGCTAAAGCTCACACTCAATTTTAACAGTGTTCTTGCTAAAAAGATCACACTCAATTTTTACAGTGTTCTTGCTAAAAAGCTCACACTCAATTTTTAGTGTTCTTGCTAAAAAGCTCACACCTTACTGTGTTCTTGCTTTGGCTTCAGGCCAAAAGCTCACACTTTTACGCGCAAAACTCACAGAAATAACAAAATAATAAAAAGAACAAAGAAAAAGAAACACCTGTTCTTGTTTTACCGTCTTCGAATCCTGGACTCGGTATTCAACACTTATTGTAGATAGACGCAATTCTATTCCACAGTTATCTTAAGAGAAACAGAAGTTATTTAGTTTGTATTTTAAAATTAGTCCCACAATTACCTCTTTCTTAGGAGCAAAAATACTGGACCTCAGAATCAGGAAGAGATGATAATAAATGGAATGTAAACCATCTCACCAAATGTTGTCCTTGTGCAAATCGTAGCAGAGTCAGTCACAGGCCCCAGGATGCCAGGTCCTCGTCCTCGGATTTTCGTGAGGCGAGAACGGGTTCGTCAACCCAGGTCAAAAAATCAGCTGCTCAACGACCTGGGGGTCCGGACGCACTCTCGAACGATCCCACTTCTGACACCAAAATTGTTGTGGAAATATTCTGTCAGGATGGTCTAATCTCCACAGGGTTCTTTAATTACACAAGGAATGAGTAACTTCACTGATTCAGTTGCCCAAAAGAGTTGCTTTTAATATCTGTCTGCAGAACAGAGATGAGAATTCAGACACACAGCACAGAGCTTTGTGAGTGAATGCCCATACAGAGTGTAAGGAAAAACAATATTTATGCACTTCTGATACGTACATGCTTACGTGAGTTCCTGCTGACAAGCAATACCGTCATAGTGATAAACGAACATGCTGTATGTTTTACTGCAGACAGAGTCCACAAGTCTATCAGGCCTGATGGCGAGGAAAAGACACACACACTGTTCTCTGTGAAAACTAAAACAAGATAACTTCCAGCGACATCATCATGAGTTCAGACATAACAGCTTATACAATCAGCTAAATTTCCATCACAGACTGTCGGTCGACACGTTGGTGTGAATCCAGCCGACCTCCCCCACCAACAAAGAGGGGGGGAAGAATTGAAGCAAGGGTACAGAGACTGTGCTGTGAAGAAGAGAGACAGACAGAGAGAGACTGAGGTGGAGCCATGTCAACCAGAGGTGTTCAGAGACGACCAGAGATGTCCACAGATGTCCACCGATGCCCAAAAGAGCCACTGGTGAAGTTCAAGCCAAAGTCGCCTGCAGAGATCCAGCAGATCCAGACAGAACCTGCAGCCACTCCTCACTCCCTTCCATCCAGGAACGGTGATATACTGCATATACATCTTACAGATATTAAAGAGTTTGATGATTAGACGCTAAATTAAATGGCCTGAATTTAGGGCTTAATCCAGCAAACTTAATAATATTTAGTAAGATATCAGTAAAACACTAAACCAACTTGGAATAGTAAATTACTCACAATCTTCTCTGATGCCTCTCAAACTCTCAACTGCTGAACGCCACCAAACGTAAACCAAATTTTGGTAACAGTCTAATTCTTAATTTGGTCTCGATAATCACCACTGAATTTAACTGGTCACATTGAATTAATTAATCAGATATTCATCCTTTGAACTTTGCCTTTGTTTAATCATTCAGTCCATTTTTGTCACAGTGAGTCAATGCCATGTATCTTCCATCAATCTCCCTTTATCCTAGTTTTTGTTTTCTGTTTTATTATTTCTGTTAGTAGTCTGGTCATTTAGTTTGTCAAACTAATCATTTATTATTAGTTATTTTCTGTGACAGTAGAAGTCTGGTTATAGTTTGTCAAATAAACTTCTCATTTTTAAAGAACTTGGTTATTTGATTTGTGTGTGTATGTAAAGCAGTTGAATCACTGTACACTAGGTCAAGAACTCTGTAGCACCCTGAGATTAAGAGACTAATTAATTAATGGCAAATTCACAAGTTTTCCCTGTTTTAGCAAAACTGGGTGGCACACTGATAATTTCTACTATTAAAGGCAATTTTTGGTATATGATCAATAACTTAAATCTATTGTTTATAAATACATAATTTGATATTAATTAATGATTGACTAATCTGCTCAACACTATTTATGCTACAATGTAGTGAAATAGTTTCTGTTCGTAGTTTAGTCATGTAGTTTGTCAAATAAACATCTAGTTTTATAAAGAAGTTGGTTATTTGATTTGTGTGTGTCTATAAAGCAAATTGAATCACTGGACACGAGGTCCAAGAATCTCAAGAGCTGCCTTAGGTTAAGAGACCCTATCATATCAAATCTGCAAGTTTTCCCTGTTACCACAAAACTCGATGGTGTCGGTGTGAATCAATAACTTAAGAGTTATTGATTATAAATACTTATGTTATACAAATTAATGACTGATTATTCATCTGCTACAGGGAGCGTCTTTGTGGTCAGTGATCCCTGTCAGCTTCTTTCTGTGCACTCATCAGCCTGTCTGCCTCCACTGACTAGTTGTTCACTGCTCTTGTAGTAATTTCTGCAGTATTGAGCTGCTCCCTCTGCAGGGAGCTTACTGACCCTACAAAAATAAGAAATAAGTCAAGGCTGCATTGTGTTAACATTTATTTGAGTTTGCATGCAAAGTGTAATTGTACTCTCATTCCATGTTAGCTGGTTGGACTAGCTACTCTTCCTGTTAGCGTTGCCCGCCATGGTAGTGGAGGTTTGACTGAGCAGAGTTATAAGTGCTTCAGAAGTACTTATTTGTGCTGAAAGAAATTCTGATTCTGGTTCTGATTGTCCCACCGAGGAGACGATACACTCCACTCTTTGTAAGACTGCAGCTGTCTTACAGGGACAAGTTTCCTTCTCCGTACTGGTTGTGAGACTGAACAAAGCTCACCTGAACTGTGAAGGTCATTCTGAGAGGCGTGACTAACTACGTCACTCCTGCTCCACCCACTCCTGGTCCACCTACTTCTACTCCACCTACTCATGATCCACCCACTCCTGGTCCACCTACTCCTGGTCCACCCACTCATGCTCCACCTACTCCTGATCCACCCACTCATGCTCCACCTACTCATGATCCACCCACTCATGCTCCACCTACTCATGATCCACCGACTCATGCTCCACCTACTCATGATCCACACACTCCTGCTCCACCTACTCCTGGTCCAATACAAATGAACTTGGCTCCATCTCGTGGCCAGTTTGGTGAACTGAATTTGATGGTTGCAGTATTCAAACTTTCCATGTGTGCATGGTAGCTCTGATACATAATTAGCTAAAACTAACACTAAACTCTGGACATAGAACTTGTCAAACAAACAATCACAACAATTTCTCACTACAACAACAGTAAAATAATCATAACGATTTCTTACTACTAACTGTAAATGATACTGAGTAAAGCTTCTAATAAACTGGCATTTATAATATATCATTCAATCACAAACAACTAAATAGTTAATCAATATTTAATCTACCCTTTTCCTGTCAGCTCAATTGTCATAACCACTTTCTATAACAAACCCAAAACAAAACAATTTCATTGATTGATTTACGCGAAATAATCAACTACAACTAACAACAACAGTAACAGAGGCAGAATTGAATTGAAAAGCTGTATGTATGTATGTAATGCATCCCCTCTTGCTTGTCTTGCACATCTTCCTGCTCTCCGCTAACATACATATTATAAATCAAACATGTCATCTCCTGCAGCAAAACTCATCCACCCATACATATGTAGAATCCATTGACGCCTCTGAGAATTTGGACATAGTAATAGCAGATTTGACTGAAGATTTATTCCCAGGTTATGCAAATAAACCCAGAGTGCCACTCACCAAGAATTAATACAGTAACAACTAAATATATGCATTTCCAACTGAAAATGTGTGGGAATACTGTCAGCTGAAGCTACGCTGCTCATGCTGAATGCTGCTTAGCTTATGCTAATCTGCTAATGCTGGGTTGAATGTTTTGGGAAGGTGAAGTAGAATAAATTTTGAAAAATTATGAATGTATAATTTGTTTAATTCAATTTAAAAGTTGAATGTTGGAAATGTGTGAAATTAATATAAAAGCTGAATGTTGAAAATGTGTGATGTAGCATAAACCACACTTTATAGATATTAAACTCTGACCAATCAACTGACACTCAGAGCGAGATGAGAGAACCAATCATGTCTCATCCTGCTCATGTCCCTCCCTCCTCCCCGCTGTTGCTGGAAATATCAAACACACAGTTCATCTGCAGAAATACAGAGATAGCAGGAAAATCCCTTCTGTAGGGAACAATGTCAGAGAAAATGCAGCCAAAAATACCACTTCCAGTGTTACTTCTGACGACTCATCATGCTAAACAGGCAAAGAGAAGAAAGAGGGAGGAAGAAAAGACTGAAAGACAAAACTCTGGATAAAGCTAAGAGGACAAACCAGAGTGAACATAGTCTCCAGTGTCTGCATTATAAAGATGCTCACAGACTCCAGCAGACTGAACGGAGCAGAATCTGGATGTCCGTTCAGCTCAAAGCTTCCATAGTGGAGCGCTCTGCCGCTAGCCATTTATCATTTAAGTTCAGATGATTTAAAGTGGGTGATGTCAAAAATAAATGCCGAGCAGAGTTTTGTGAGACAACAGTATGGAGCAGAGACTGTGACCTTTGCAAAATTTGAGCTCTGGGCTCTCCGTGTTCGTTCCGCCGAGTACGTTTGGGCCTTTAGCTCAATGCTAACTTGGTTATGCTAGCTGGTCTGTGCTAACTGGTCGTCAGTGCTGCTTGTATTGAAGAGGTTATAGGATATGACATTTTGACCATATTGCACAGCCATAATCATCACTGTCTGCATAATAAAGGTGACAAAATGACGTTGATATATTGGCTTTGAACGGGACGTTTTACAACTGTGGCGATGTAGCATAACAGCTCTTCTCTCCCTGCTGAATGCTACTGTTCAAGTTTGAAGGGGTGTAGCTTTGGACAGAGCACTGATGGGAGGAGAGTGTGGAGGTAAGGGGAGGCTGAGAGTAGGTGCTACTTTCAAATCTTGCTAGCTCAGAATTAGCTAGCTAGAATTCTTCTCTTTCAACTCATGAATTGTAGCTTTAATAAATGAATTATCAATTACCAATAATTAACAGAACTAACTATTAATTATTAATCAGCGATTTGCTCATTGAATCAGGGGAACCATCTCTTTTTATCAAAGGTTTAAGCTTATTTGATCGATCAGTCCGATATCATAAGATCATAAAATTCTGAATCAGGAATTTCATGCATTTGCTTCATATATATGTGTGTGTGTGTAGTGCTAAGGGAATAAGTTAATTCTTTTCAAGAGGTAATTTGCTGTTACTGTTAAAAATTAAGTGGATATTTTAGTTTGACTAACACCAACTCAAGAATCAGAAACGGGCCGAAGCGTCCTGCTTTGTGCAGGTTTTTCCGGTTCCAGGCATGTCCAGAAGGCAGCTTAGTGGGCTCTGGTGCTTCTCGGATTCACAGTTCACAGTTCTGACTGGAGGTTAAGCCTGTCAGCAGGGTGGAATGAGAGCGAGCTGGGTTGTCGCTGATCAGCTGGCCTATTGGTCACCGGAGAGACTTCGGTCGCACATTGGCGGTGATGGCTGGACGCTGACAGGCTCTCGGTGGCAGATGGTGTTGTACAAGTTATTCAGATAATACATTCATTAAATCTCGTTTGGCCAGAAGGGTATCATCTTAACGTTAACTCCAAATAAAAGAAATGAAAACATTGAAATGAAAGCACTGTTGCTTTTTAGACTAAACTTGACTGATCAGATGTTAAAAATTAACACGTAGACATGACCAAATAACAGAGAGCGAGAATAAAAAAAGAACTAATGAGACATAGATGAAGACCAGAAAAACGAAAGACAACAGCTAAAAGACAACTGAAGTCTGGAGATTTTTGGTTTTCTATTATTCTTGAGAAGTGGTGGAATTGGGAGGAGTTAAACGGTCCTTCCTCTCTTTTCACTTTTAATTCATATGTAAGTGAATTGAATATAATCTACTCATTAACTTATGAATCACATATTCACTTCCCACTATAAACCAAACAAATTATTACCTTAGTGTTAAGCACGTGATGAGATATTTGATAATCACCAGTTTTCAGCAAATGTTATAAGCAGATTATTATCACATAACTTTAAGATGTAATGCATCTCATTATGTAATTTACCAAACTAAATAAGATTAAACAGGATTGATTCAACCATGCTAACAAAGAAAAACAATAGATTATAATTAATAGGTTATTAACTTTTAACACAGCTTTGCATAAAGTTCACTGATGAAATATCGGGACTAACTAAAATTTCGGGAGTACAGGACCGTCATCACTGGCTTTGTCGACTGGTGTGAGCATAACCACCTTCAGCTCAACGCCAGTAAGACCAAGGAGATGGTCATTGACTTCCGCAGGAGGAGGAAGACACCCCAGACAGCACCAGTGAACATTCAGGGCCTGGACATAGAAATGGTGCAGAGCTATAGGTACCTGGGTGTTCACCTCAGCAATAAACTGGACTGGACTCACAACACAGATGTCCTGTACAAGAAGGGCCAAAGTCGTCTCCACCTGCTGAGGAGACTGAGGTCCTTTGGAGTTTGCAGGACTCTGCTCAGGACCTTTTATGACACTGTGGTAGCGTCTGCAGTCTTTTATGCAGTGGTCTGCTGGGGAGCAGGGAGCACAGAGAGAAACAGGAAGAGACTGAACAGGCTGGTCAGGAGGGCCAGCTCTGTCCTGGACTGCTCCCTGGACTCCATAGAGGAGGTGGGTGAGAGGAGGATGTTAGCTAAGCTCACCTCCATCATGGACAACCCCTCTCACCCTCTACATGGGACTGTGGAGGCTTTAAGCAGCTCCTTCAGCTGCAGACTGAGACTTCCACCCTGCAAGAAGGAGCGCTACCGCAGGTCATTCATACCATCAGCAATAAAACTTTACAACATCAGCATCACTGGCTGATGTAAACACAATCTGGACTCATCTCCATCTCCATCACTGTCATTGTTATTGTCATTGTCATCACACTACCACTTTGCACAAAAAATAGAAAATTGCACTGCCACAATAATAATTGTGTTTTAAACAGTTTCATCTGTACAAGTATATATATCTATATATTTTTCCATTGTATTTTAGTTCATTGTAAATATGTAAATATTTTTATTCTATTCTATTCTATTTTATTATTATTACTATTGTGTCTGTGTTTTTGTCTTTGTTGCTGTGGCAGGTAAATTTCCCCCCAAGGGCGATGAATAAAAAAACTATTCTATTCTATTCTATTCTATCAAAAGATTATATGGAAGATTTACCTTCATTGTCCACTAGATGGCAATGTGGCTCCATGATAGAATTTATCTTAAAACAACTCACTTGTAACTCAGTGACACATACTGCGTCAGGGGTCAAAAAAGGATCAAAATTCATCTTTTCATTTGAGGACTAATTTTTATCCAACTCATATCATGTTTATATACTTAAAATATTTTATTTTACATTACATAGAGAACTTCATCCACAAAATCTGAGTGTTTTCACATCTGTGAGCCAGTTTTATGGCTTTCTTCTTTTTCTTCTCCATAAACACATCACAGATAAGAGCGATGGAGGTGTGGAGGTCACTGTGTGTGTGTGTGTGTGTGTGTGTGTGTGTGTGTGTGTGTGTTGAGTGATCATGCCAGAGATCAACCCTCTGTTAAATCAAACTGAAGTCAGTAAGTGAAGCTGCTGGTCGTGCTGTGCAGGTCCCGATGACAAGAAAACAAAAGGGAGGATAAATGTGTTTATTGTGAAGCAAACTTGTCATTTGCACAGATTATTTTGTCGAACCAACGATGCATACGTCAATCCCAACATGTCCTCATGCATCGTATAATCTGATGGAAGCTATTTTCTGTGCGGTCCAGTCCGCTTTTGCTAAATGAAAAATTAAAATAAATGATAAATAAATGAATTTTAACAACTGACTTGTTTGTTTCCATACAAACAATCCTATCATTAAATGGTTTAACATTAATGTTTTTTTTAACTGGGAAAAGAGCAATCTTCGATAATTGAAATTAGAAATCCTTCAGAATTAAAAAACATCATGTAAACGTGGCTAATCAGCACCTGAGGCCCACTTATACACAGAAATGCACTGTCAAGGCCAGTGTTTGAGGTTTGGAAGAGGCTGAAGCTGAGGTAAACTGTAGAAACAGTATCAGAGTTAGAGTAAGTGAAAGTCAAATCTGGCTTTGACTACACCTTTTTTAATCAGGCTGTTGCAGCAGATCCTGTGGTTCAGTCTCAGCTTCTCCACCTTCTTCCATGTGGTGAAGGTCACGCAGTAATGAATGCTGATTGTTGGGATGAGATGCTGATTATGGAGTGGGCTCTCATCAGGGTTTACAGACTGGTGGGTCAATATTGATGGGAAGAAAAAAAAACAACTACCTTTGAGCTGTTCAACTGATGGAAACTGAATATGAGAACAGCTGGAAACTGAAAAGGCAGTGAAGGTGGTTAAAAAGAAGCATTACTATGGGGACGAACATCACTCACTCATGGACTCATTTGATCCACAAGTCTTTCCAGTCATTGTTGTGCTGGAGAGTGCACCAACAGAGGAAGGAAGGTGATTTATTGGAAAAGTTGCAGGTAAAAGAAACAGTGATCAGTGAGAGATATCACACAAAGAAACAGTCACTGGGAACATGAGAGCAGCCTGAAGCATTTACTACCACAGCAGCAGAAACATGTTTCTTTAGCAAAATTTAGCCTAACCTTGGAGCATTCCTTCCCTAGCTAACATGATATGGTTGGTATCAGTGGAGTCCTTTCTGCAGCGATCAGACTGTAAATCATCCACCTGCGACTCTCCCTCTCTCTCTCTCTCTAGTCTCTGTACACTCTCTAGACTCTCCACCTCCACATATCAACACAGCTTCTCACAATAGACTCACTTACTATCATCATTACAGCATATCACTTTGAAACTCTTACTTGACAGCTTACAGTTTGCATACTTATCCGTAATTTCCACTGAATGTGGAGCATGAATTCGGCACAGAGCAGATCGTGCAGGACAGGAAGTCATGTACAGACACAAAAACCCATCCGATTTATTTTCAAAATAAAATAATCCTTGTTTGTGGTGGATCATATCATTGATTTCCTTCTACGCAGTGGACACAGGGTGGTTCTTTCACTGGCGCTCTAAAACCCGCTATATTGCGGGATTATACGTGAATTTCTGAGATCTCGTTAGTCAGTGAGATCTTGTTCTTACGATTCCAGCTGCCTGGCGGAGCCGCAGCAGGCAGATCTGGTGGGTATTGAGCAGGGACGAACTGGCCAGTCTTGCATTCGGGCAAATGCCGAAGGGGCCACGCTGTCTCCGTTATTCTCCATCGCAGCCCATCAGCTGTACTACTGTGGCCCACCCACTAGGGGCTTATCCTAAAATTTCTCCCCCCGACTATCGTAACAGAAGTACCTGCTCGATATTTATACCACATGCACTTCTATACATTACAATAACGGTGACACCATGATGGTGTGTTTCAAATTTTACATCATCCTATTTTATTTTGCAAGGAAACGTCTTCTTAAGAATTTCAAGGTAGAATTGAGTAAATTGCGTCTGCGAGTTTGGGTTTGCTGACAGGAATAGAACGTCGCAGCCTCTATCTAGCTTGCTTGCACTTGTTTTCGGCGTTACTTGTGGTGGTCAAGTTGGTGGTGGACGGTGGAGATTGTAAAGAGGGAAGCGATGAAGAGGGCACTGCTGTCTGAGGGCGAAAAATGTGCCAAACTTGATGTGTTTTTTTCAATCTTCTACCGCAACCTCAGCTCATGAGCAGGCTCCTTGAGACTTTATTAACTGCATGACGGTTGTTGCTGCAATGGATGTTTTCGTTATGGAGTGGCTGGCTCTACAAATCTATACATGGTTTATTGGAGCTGTGCATTGATTTGTCCATGTTTTTATGCACTTGTTTAAAGCATGTGAGTTTGAGTGCACCATCATTGGGGCTATCAAAAATGCTGTTCTTCTTGTGCATCCAAAGTTGTATCTGCATCTGCGAGTTGGCCTGCCTGTAGGTGCACATGCCAGGGCCGTTTTTATCCCTGTTCATCACTGGTATTGAGGGACGACGTTGTATTGTTTGGGTTGTTCGTTTTGCACTATACTGCATTTTTGCATTAATTTCACCAGTGCGAGCACTGTGCATGAATCACATTTGAGTTGGATTTCAGAGTCACGAGGTGATGTTCTTTGGAATCGTGCTGTTCAAAAACCAGAGGAAAGACAAAACATTTTAGTTTTAGGTCCGGTTCAATTTCTAATCTGCAGAGAAATGTTTTGCCTGTGCAGTGCAGACAGAAGCATCTCAGTACATCTGATCCCCACACATATTTTATTTTATTTATTTATTTAGTTACAAAAATGGCCTAAAATGGATGGAGGATGGAAAAAGAAAAAGAAATTCATCATTGGCAGTTTCCTCTTCCTCCGTCAGTCCAGTGTTTGAGGTGGTGTCAAAAGTTTATTTAGTCACTCGTGGATTCTTGGCCTGTTGAGTGACCTCTGTTGAGGTTGATGCAGATGCTGTGATACAAACAAAAACACTGATCAATCCACTAAGACTTTATTAAAACATGGTAAAAGATGCTACTTCTTATTCTGTGTAATTTGATCAACTGTGATCCAGTTCAATCCACTTTTCATCCCATCTCACATGAAAACACGCTGTGATCCACAGAAATATTGCCTCACCTTCAGTCATTTTTGAGGCCTTTCACCTGTCCGTCCTGATGTTTCTCTTTGTGCCTGTTACATGGTACGTAGAGTATACTGTGTGTGGGTGTGTTGTCCCCTTCCCCCCTCTCTATTTTCTACAGGGTTTCTGGTGCCAGTGATTGCAGAGTGAGCACAGGTGAACTCACTCTGCTCAGCTCCTCCCCCTGTATAAAAGCCCAGAGAGGAAGCTGGAGGCTCTCTCTGCCTATTGAATAGAATAGAATAGAATAGAATTACTTTATTGATCCCAACTTGGGAAATTACTGTGTAGCAGCAGCAAGAAATACAATCACAATACAAATAAGAAGATATATATATATAAAAAAAAAAAAAAAAATACAGAAAAATAGAAAATATTACTATTTACAATTAAATTAAATTATAATACAGAAGAGCAGTATTGAAAGTATAAAATAAAAATGTATAACCTGATAAATAATTATGGTTCGTGATGATAGTCAATGTGCAAATAAACAGACAGTCGGGTGTAGTCGAATACAGATGAACAAATGAATACGGACGAATTTTACTATCAATAGTGCAAATGAAAATGAACAGTGTATAATATTGTAGTATCAGGATAAAGTCTTATTGTAAAGTGTGATGGCGTGTGGCAGGAATGATTTCCTGTATCTGTCCCTTCGACAGCGGAGCTGCAACAGTCTGTTTGAAAAACTGCTCCGCTGTCTGTCCAGTGTGAGGTGGAGAGGATGATCCTCATTGTCCCTGATGGAGATCAGTTTTTTCAGTGTTCTCCTCTCCACCACAGTCTGAAAAGGATCCAGCTTAAGTCCCACCACAGAGCCAGCCTTCTTGATGATCTTATCAAGTCTGCTGGTGTCGCTGGCTCTGATGCTGCTGCCCCAACAAACAGCAGCAAAGAAGATGGCGCTGGCAACAACAGACTGGTAGAAGATCTCCAACATCTTGCTGCACACGTTGAAGGATCTCAGCTTCCTCAGGAAATAGAGTCTGCTCATCCCCTTCTTGTACACAGCCTCTGTGTTGGATTTCCAGTCCAGTCTGTTTCCAATCACCACTCCCAAGTATTTGTAGTCCTCCACCTCCTCTATCACCTCCCCTCTGATCAGTAGCGGCTGTGAAGGCGTCCTCCTCCTCCTGAGGTCGATCACCATCTCTCTGGTCTTGTTGATGTACAGCCTCAGGTGATTCTGCTCAGTCCATTCCACAAAGTTGTCTATCAGTGTTCTGTACTCACCCTCCTCTCCATCACGTATACACCCAACAACAGCTGAGTCATCAGAAAACTTCTGCAGATGGCATGACTCAGCATTGTATTGAAAGTCAGTGGTGTATAAGGTGAAGAGGAAAGGAGAGAGCACAGTCCCCTGTGGAGCTCCTATATTACTGACCACCACATCAGACAGGACACTGCCCAGACGGACAAACTGTGGCCTGCCTGTCAGGTAGTCAGTGATCCAGGAGATCACTGAGCCGTTGACACCCATCACCCGCAGCTTCTCACCTAGCAGCAGAGGCTGGATGGTGTTAAAGGCACTGGAGAAATCAAAGAATGTGATCACACAGTGATCTCCTCATTCACAGTGTCTCCTCCACCATCCAGATGCATATGAGCTCGCTGCAGCAGGTAAATGACTGCGTCATCGACTCCCAAATGGGGCTGATAAGCAAATTGTAAAGGGTCCAGAAACATCCTCACCTGTGGCCTCAGCTGGGCCAGGACCAGCCTCTCCAGGACCTTGATCACATGGGATGTGAGAGCAACTGGTCTGTAGTCTTCTGGATCAGATGGCCTTGACTTCTTGGGTACTGGAACCAGGCAGGACGACTTCCACAGGACTGGGACCTTCTCCTGACTCAGGCTCAGGTTGTACAGGTGTCTCAGCACTGGAGACAGCTGGCTGGCACAGGTCTTCAGGATCCTGGGGTGATGCCATCAGGGCCTGCAGCCTTGTGCTGGTTCAGTCTTTCCAGCTGCCTCTTTACCTGGCCTGTAGTCACAGTTGGGCGGGGGTTGGTGTTGATGTTATCAGTGGAGGAGGAGGAGTGGGGGCAGATAGAGTGGTGCTTCACAGGAGAAAGTGGGGGGTTGGGCCAAACCATTTGGGAAGGTGTGAGTGTGGGGGGGAATGGAGGTGATGAGGGGGGGGCGACAGGAGGTGAGCTAAACCTGTTGAAGAACAGATTGAGCTGGTTTGCTCTGTCCAGGCTCCCTGATGTCTGCCTGTCTTTCCCCTTCATTCCGGTAATATTGACAGCTGACTGTGTGGTGTGTATGCTGCTGTGAGTCTATTTTGGTGAGGTTTGCTCCTTTTGGGCCTAAAAAGGAGGGTGGCAGTTGGGTACCCCTTCAGTTTATCTGGAAGGTGGGGTTTTAGTTAGCTGGTGGTATTTTTGTTGTTTTGGGTTCCTTGTCTTTATGGTGCAGCCTCGGCCTTTTGTGCAGGCTTGTTTTCACTTTACCGCCCTGTGTTTGTTTTATTAACAATAAACCTTAACTTCTATTGCCAATCAGTGTCTCTCACTCTTTCTTCAGCCCACTTAACATCAGTTGTTACTCCCTGTCACCCGCTGGGACGTAACATAATTGGGGGCTCATCTGGGATCGAAGGAATTTGAGGGACTGACCGTTGACATATAGTGTGGAGTGTTTAGTGTGTTTTATAGCATTTGTGAGTGGCTTTCCATTGTCGGACTTCATTGTGCAAACAGTGGGACAACTTCTTCAGTAAGGTCAGGTGAGTGCTCAGCTGGGCAGTTCGCTGCCTTTCCATCAGACACGCTTTCGTTATTTTGCCTTTTTATTTTCGAGGTAATCCTGGGGAGGAGTTACACTCTCGAGCCCGGCACGCCTCAGAAGATACACAGGTGAGGTTTAGCATTAGGCAGGAACTGAGGAAGTTTGTTTTGAGAGCGTGCATTGGTACCATCACGTTGCTTGTGTTCAGCAAGTATGGCAGACTTGTATTTGTGTCAGCTTCTACTTTGGGTCTGTTTTAAGATGGCGCCATGAGAGTGGGAGCCTTTACAGCAGCTCTTGTACTTTTCTAAGTTTCTTCTTGTTTTTCTAGTTTCTGTCTTTTTTTCTCCAAGTCTTCTTTGTATGATTTTGTTTCCCCAAACTATGTGAGGGAGATGGGCATATTCGTTTTTGCTCATCTCCATTATTTTCTTTTAATGACCACCATGTCCGGAGACCCCGCTCACACCTGTGACCCTATTGTTTACAGTAGGGACCAGCTGTTAGCTTTGTGGAGCTAACAGCTGGCTACCAGCCGGCCAAAGACCAAACATTCCCCGCGGGCTGAAGAGGAGGAGACGGGGTTGTCGGGCCGGGAAGGAGCGCTGCAGAAGGAGGAGACGATACAGACACGTCCTCCCATCCGTCATTATGGGGAATGTAAGATCTCTGCCCAATAAGATGGACGAGCTAGCGGCGCTAACCTGGCATCAGAAGGAGTTTCGCGAGGCCAGCCTGCTACTATTCATGGAGTCATGGCTAACAGCGGTAACTCCGGACACTCACGCCGAGTTGGATGGCTTCCAACTCATACGGGCGGACAGGGCGGCAGAGAGCGATAAGAGGAAAGGAGGGGGACTGGCTGTGTTTGTCAATGAGAGATGGTGTAACCCCAGGCACATCACCATTAAGGAGCAACTTTGTAACCGGGACATTGAGCTGCTAGCCATTGGCCTCAGGCCGCACTATATCCCGAGGGAATTCTCCCACGTCATTGCGGTGACTGTGTATATTCCCCCGTCGGCCAGTAGCGATGCAACGTGTGATGTCCTGCTATCAGCTGTGAACAGGCTACAAACACAGAGCCCCAACGCCCTGCTGCTCATCTCTGGGGATCACATCTCTCTGCCGTCCTCTCTGCCCACCTTCACATAATATGTCACCTGTGCCACCAGAGACAATAAAACACTAGACTTGTTTTATGCCAATACCAAAGAGGCATATACATCCCCACAACATTGTGCATATCCAGCCTGTGTACAAACCTCTGGTACACAGGCAGCCAGCTGTGACCCGCATGGTCAGAAGATGGTCCACAGAGGCTGAAGAGGCTCTACAGGACTGTTTTGATTCAACCATGTGGGAGCTCTTCCAGTTAGCTAAGCTAACAGCTATGCTGGACAGACCCTCCCACCCCTCCAGGGCACTCTGACAGCACTGGGCAGCTCCTTCAGCCAGAGACTGCTCCACCCTCGCTGTAGGAAGGAGAGGTACCGCCGCTCGTTCCTGCCTGCCTGCTGCTGTCAGACTGTTTAACCTTCATGTCTGAACTCTTAATCACTCAAACAGCACAGCCACTTTTCATCTGTTACATCTGTCATTATGCCTATGCCTGTGTATATGGATGTATATATATATATATATATATTGATGTGCACATACAGTCATGGAAAAATTATTAGACCACCCTTGTTTTCTTCAATTTCTTGTTAATTTTAATGCCTGGCTCAACTAAAAGGTACACATTTGTTTGGACAATTATAATGATAACAACAAAAATAGCTCATGAGAGTTTAATTTAAGAACTAAGGATTATTCATTTTCCATGGTTTTCTTGATAATAACCAAAATTACTTAAATTCTTACATCAATAGCTATGGCACTGTACCGCCAAAAACACTACTTTTAAGCATTCCATGTTTTCTTTTCTGTTTGCTTTAAACACATGATACACACAAGAGTTAATACTTGATTGCATAACCATTGTTTTTGATGACTGCAGCCATGCGTCTTGGCATGCTCTCCACCAGCTTCTGACATTGTTCTGCTGTCACAGCAGCCCATTCCTGTTGGACAAATTCAAACAAATTTTCTTTGTTTTGGGCTTGTGGTTCTCCATTTTGAGTTTGATGATTTTCCACAGGTTTTCAATTGGATTAAGATCTGGTGATTGAGCAGGCCAAGGCATTGTGCGAATGCTGTGGTTCTCCATCCAGGCTTTAACTGACCTTGCTGTGTGGCAAGGGGCATTGTCTTGTTGGAAAATCCAGTCATTCGAGGCAGGAAAGAGTTTTCCAGCTGATGGAAGAAGACTGTTTTCAAGGGTAGTCCTGTACTTGACCTGGTTCATTCGGCCTTCACACAATTGCATTTGCCCTGTTCCACTCAGACTGAAACAACCCCAGATCATGACTGATCCACCCCCATGTTTTTAATGTAGGGGCAAGACAGTCTGGGTTGTAAGCTTCTCAGGCTTCCTCCTAACCAGTAAGTTGGCTGGAGTGGGCATCAATTCAAAATTGGATTCATCACTGAAGAGAACCATAGCCCAATCAACAGTCCAATCCTTGTGGTCTCGAGCAAAGAGTAACCGGGCCTTCCTCTGCCTTTCATTGATGAAGGGCTTCTTGCGTGCTCTGTGTGACTTCAAACCAGCTTCAACAAGTCGGTTTGAACTGTCCTTGCCGAGCAAGTCACATTTCTCGCCAGTGCCCACTCATTTTAAGGTCCCTGGAGGTCTGACGGCGATTCCTGACACAGGAACGGATGAGTGCACGGTCATCTCGTGGGGTAGAAAGGCGTTTCCTGCCACGGCCAGGTAGCAATTTGGTAGTGCCATGTTCATGCTTGTTTTTTTGTTGGAATGAATGGCTGTCTTGGAGATCTTCAGTTTTTTCGCTACCTGTCTCTCACTCATGCCAATTTCCAGCAGTGCCAAGATGGCTGCCTTTGTTGCTTCACATAATTCTTTTGTTTTAGGCATTATGTGAGAGCTGACAACTTCTGAGTTGTGCTACAGCTTGAATGTAAGCAGGAAACCACTCTAGGCCTTTGCATGTGCAGCGCTGCTTGTGACATGAAATGGCCTCTTATATACCCTGGGAATCAATTAAGCTTAAGAATGTCAGATAGGACATAAAGTATTATGTGACCAGCTGCATTTTTTGTTGTGTTCATTGTATTTTACGTTTAGTGGTACCAGATATTAGAATGAACAAGAAATTGAAGAAAACAAGAGTGGTCTAATAATTTTTTCCATGACTGTATATTGTGTGTATGTATGTATATGATATATATAGGTTTAAGCACTGATGGATGTATGCATATATTATCCATTACGTGTACAGTTAAGTTTTTTCTTAATATTTTATATTGTGTGTGTGTGTGTTGATTTTCTGCAGTCTGTTCTGTCTTGCTGCTGTAAGCTGAAAATTTCTCCATTGTGAGACAAATAAAGGTTTATCTTATCTTATCTTATCTTGGCTAGGTGTAGGAAGTCTGATTTCTCCCACCATGTGGGAGCTCTTCAGTGAGGAGCATGGGGAGGACATTGACTCACTCACTGACACCATTACGGACTACATAAACTTCTGTGAGGAGAACACCGTACCCACCAGGAATGTTCGGTGTTTCTCCAACAACAAACCATGGATTACTCCTGACATAAAGGCCCTCCTGAAGGAGAAGAAGAAGAAGAAGGCTTTTTTAACTGTTTTTAACTGGTTTGATCAGGCCCCTTCCCCCAACCAGCCCCCTGCAGCAGCCCCTACTACCTCCCCCTACTGTGGACCCCCCCTTGTCCCCTCCTCTGACGACTGGCTCCCAACATCAGATGACTGCCCTCTCAGTCAACCCCCCACCTCCAACCCCCAGTCTGCCTCCTCATCCCGGCTCCTGTCTGTCTGTTACTGCTGTGCAGGTGAGGAACCAGCTGAGGAAGATGAAGGTGAGGAAGGCAGCAGGTCCGGACCACATCAGCACCCGGCTCCTAAGGACCTGCTCTGACCAGCTGTGTGACATTGTCCACCACATGTTCAACCTGAGCCTGAAGCTGGGCAGAGTCCCACAACTGTGGAAAACATCCTGCCTTGTCCCTGTGCCCAAGACCCCCCACCCGAAGGAGCTCAACAGCTACAGGCCGGTGGCGCTGACGTCTCATCTGATGAAGACTCTGGAGAGACTTGTCCTCGTCCACCTGCGGCTGCTAGTGAGCTCATCCTTCGACCCGCTGCAGTTTGCCTACCAGCCCGGCATCGGCGTGGAGGACGCCATCATCTACCTCCTCCACTCATCGCTGTCACACCTGGAGAAGGCTGGGAGCACTGTGAGGATCATGTTCTTTGATTTCTCCAGTGCCTTCAACACCATCCAGCCCATCCTGCTGGGGGACAAGCTGCAGCATGCCGGAGTGGACCACCACCTCACCACATGGATTACAGACTACCTCACAAACCGGCCACAGTATGTGAGGGCACAGAGCTGTGTGTCAGACATGCTTCTCTGCAGCACCGGGCACCGAAGGGAACTGTCCTGGCTCCATTTCTGTTCACCCTCTACACCTCGGACTTCACTTACAGCTCCCCAACCTGCCACCTGCAGAAGTTCTCAGATGACTCTGCGATCGTTGGTCTCATTACTGATGGAGATGATCGGGAGTACAGGGGACTGACGCGGGACTTTGTGGACTGGTGCCTGCAGAACCACCTCCAGCTCAACCCTGGGAAAACCAAGGAGCTGGTGGTGGACTTCTGTAGGAAACAACATTCTCCACCTGCACTGATGAACATCCAGGGTACGGACATAGAGAGGGTGACCAATTATAAGTATCGGGTGTTCATCTGAACAATAAACTGGACTGGGCAGACAACACGGATGCTCTGTTCAGGAAGGGGCAGAGCCGGCTCTTCCTGCTGAGGAGACTCAGGTCTTTTGGAGTTCAGGGACACTCCTTAAGACCTTCTACGACTCTGTGGTGGCCTCAGCCATTTTTATGGAGTTCTATGGAGTATGCTGGTCAGGCAGCATCTCAGCCTGGGACCGAGAGAGACTGGACAGGCTGGTCAGGAGGGCCAGCTCTGTCCTGGGCTGCTCCCTGGACACTCTGGAGGAGGTGGGCAACAGGAGGATGTTAGCTAAGCTAACAGCTATGCTGGACAGACCCTCCCACCCCCTCCAGGGCACTCTGACAGCACTGGGCAGCTCCTTCAGCCAGAGACTGCTCCACCCTCGCTGTAGGAAGGAGAGGTACCGCCGCTCGTTCCTGCCTGCTGCTGTCAGACTGTTTAACCTTCATGTCTGAACTCTTAATCACTCAAACAGCACAGCCACTTTTCATCTGCTACATCTGTCATTATGCCTATGCCTGTGTATATGGATGTATATATATATATATATATTGATGTGCACATATATTGTGTGTATGTATGTATATTATATATATAGGTTTAAGCATTGATGGATGTATGCATATATTATCCATTACTGTGAACAGTTTAATTTCTTATCCTGTACTGTGACCAGTTAAGTTTTTTCTTAATATTTTATATTGTGTGTGTGTGTTGATTTCTTTTCTGCAGTCTGTTCTGTCTTGCTGCTGTAAGCTGAAAATTTCTCCATTGTGAGACAAATAAAGGTTTATCTTATCTTATCTTATCTTGGATAGGTGTAGGAAGTCTCATTTGCTTGCTGTTGCTGAACATTATGGCATTTCAGTCTCAACCTCTCTCCGTAAACCTGACCTGAAGTCTTTGGTCATAGATGGCTTAGATAGCCAGGGTTTGTTAGTCCTGCCAGCCCCCGAGGGACTGCTTGCAAATGTTTCTGGTATGGAGGGGAGTGATGGTGCAGACGATCACCCAGTTGGGGATGTGACCATCAGGTGCTGCGGCGACCAGTGCTTCTCTTGTGACCCCTCATGTACAAAAACGGGAGGAGAAGGTGTTTACACTTACTCCTTTTGACCCATTATCTGGAGATTCCTCTTCTCCTGGTACTAGAGCTGACGCCTGGTTAAAGGTGCGACTGGCTTGTCTGCAGTTGGAGAGGGAGAGGGAGGAATGTGAGTGGAGCCTTCAAAGGGAGTTGGAGCTGAAAAGGTTAGAGGCTGACACTGCTGTTAAGATGCGCCAATTGGAGCTACAGAGAAGTGAGGCCACTAGCCCCGCCACCTTTGGTGTGGTGCCCCTGCTGACTCAACTCTCACCTTTGATGTTAGCAAGCACATTTCCCTGGTTCCTGTCTTCCGAGAATCTGAGGTCGAGTCTTACTTTGCTGCATTTGAACGTGTCGCTACTGCTTTGCACTGGCCAACTGATGTATGGGCTATACTGTTGCAGTGCAAGTTAATGGGTAGAGCGCAAGAGGCTTGCTCATCTCTGTTGATAGGAGACAGTCTCATTTATGAAAAGGTTAAGGCTGTGGTTCTGCAGACATATGAGCTAGTGCCTGAAGCTTACAGGCAGCGATTTAGGAATCTCAGAAAAGCCTCAGATCAGTCATTTAAAGATTTTGCAAGGGAGAAAGGTGTCTTGTCTGATCGGTGGTGTGCTGCAGTTAAAGTAAGTGTTTTTGCTTCTCTGCGTGAACTTATTCTTGTGGAAGAATTAAGAAATTGTGTAACTGAGAAAACTGTCACTTATTTAAATGAGCAGAAAGTCACCACTCTGCAGCAGGCTGCCTCCTCAGCTGATGAGTTTGCCCTCACTCATCAGATGGCCTTCATAAAGCGAGACATGCCTGTGTCTATCTCTCTGAAATCAGGTGGTGAGTCTGTTCCTCCGACATGTGCACCAGGTGGAAAGACAGAGAAGCAATGCTTCTTTTGTCACAAGCCCGGTCATATCATCTCAGACTGTCAAATCCTTAAGCGGAAACAGGCAACCACAACAAAACAAACTAAAGATGTTGGGTTGATCAAAATGGTAACTGAGTACACTGTGGTACATTCACCTTCTCTTAAGGAACCTGGTGAGTGTTTCAAACCATTCATCTTTCATACCTTTATGTCTCTTACCGGAAAGCTGGAGAACCAGCGTCCTATTCCAGTGTTACGGGATACTGGGAGATCTGTCTTTTATCCAATCTAGTACCCTGCCCTTAAGTGCAGACTCTTATTGTAACAGCAGTTCTGTGGTCAGAGGTATTGGAATGAGTTTTGTGCCTGCACCTCTCCATCAAGTGCAATTGAACTCCAAGCTAAAGACTGGAATCTTTCCAGTAGCTCTCCTGCCATGTTTCCCAATTAGCGGTGTGGACTTTATAATGGGAAATGATATTGCTGGGGGGAAGGTGTATCCTACCCCCGAGGTAGTTGACGTTCCTGTTGTCCAAACCTGATGAGTTAGCCACTCAGCATCATCAGGTGTTGACAGCCAGTTGTCTGACACGGGCGCAAGCACGTAGGCAGGCTGAAGCTGTGGATCTGGCTGACTCGCTGTTTGCTTCTGTTTTGTCTGGGGACAGGTTGCCCCCTGCTGGGAATGTGGTCAACCATGACTCCAGGAAGGTTGAGAGGTCAGATGCTACCTCCAGTGTACCCTTTCCTATTACTCACGATGCTTTGATTGAGGCCCAAGAAGACAACTCATCTCTGGTAAAGTGTTTTGCTGCAGCTACTGCGGGTAGTGGATGTGGCGAGAACCAATCATATCTGGTAGACCAGGGTGTGCTTATGCGCAAATGGGGCTCAAAGCACATGCTGGTGAAGATGGGAGTACTATTTAACAGATAGTTGTCCCAAACAGTCTCAGACAGAAAATATTGGAGTTGGCACATGCAAATGTGTGGTCAGGCCATCTGGGGGTCACTAAAACCATGACCGAATCCTGAAACACTTCTTTTAGCCTGGATTGAAAGCGGATGTGGCATGTTTCTGCAAAAACCTGTCGCACTTGCCAAGTGGTAGGGAAGCCTAATCAGGTAGTTCCCCCAGCTCCACTGCATCCCATACCTACGTGCGGAGCACCTTTTGAACGTGTCATTGTTGACTGTGTGGGCCCATTGCCTCGAGCACAGGCAGGTAACCAGTTCCTAATAACCACTATGTGTGCCTCCACTCGGTTCCCTGAGGCAATTCCGCTGAGAAAGATCACTGCTCCGACTGTCACTAAGGCACTAATTGAGTTCTTTACCACCTTTGGACTTCTAAAAGTGGTGCAGACAGACCAAGGAGCAAACTTTCTGTCAAAGATCTTTGCACAGACTTTGAAATCATTAGGAGTGTCTCAGTATCAAGTGCATATCATGCAGAGTCACAAGGTGCTCTTGAACGGTGGCATCAGACTCTGAAATCGATGCTGCGCAAGTACTGCCACGATACTGGGAAGGACTGGGATGAGGGGGTGCCTTTTGTTCTTTTGCCATCTGTGAAGCTAAGCAGGAGTCCCTTGGGTTCAGCCCAGCTGAACTTGGCTTTGGTCATAGTGTACGTGGCCCTTTAAAAGTACTGAAGGAACAGTTCATGTCTAAGTCGAACACAGTGACTAACGTGTTGGACTTCGTCACCAAGTGTAAGGAGCAGTTACATAGTGCCTCAGGTTTGGCAAGAGAAGCTCTCTCTTCTGCTCAAGGTAATATGAAGAGGCGGTTTGACAAGAGAGCAGTAGACTGGCAGTTTCAGCCTGGCAACCAAGTATTGGTTCTTCTTCCTGTGTCTGGCTCTGCCCTCTCTGCCCGCTTCTCAGGACCTTATGTGGTAAAGTAAGGTGTCTGACACTGACTATATTATTCACACTCCCGAGAGAAGAAGAAAAAAACAGGTTGTGTCATGTTAACATACTGAAGCCCTACCATTCCAGGAATGAGGATCAGGGAGACATGGAATGACTCCGAGCCTGTTGCCCTGTTAACAGTCCCATTTTGTTGGCATGTACTGAGGCTTCACAAGATGATGGACTGGTGATGCTTACTGATAGTCAGCAGAGTGGGAGGTTGTTGAACTCAGAGTTCCTATCTAACAGAGTCGCAACTCTCTTATTTACATGCATATCATCATGGAGATGTAATTGAGCTGCTTTCCTCCTTTCCGACACTGTTCAGTGGCGCGCCCTTATGGACCCATGTGTTGCAGCATGATATTGATGTTGGGTCTGCATCTTTCATTAAGCAACATGCTTACCGCTGTCCAATGGGCAAACGGGAGATAATAAAAGGAAGCTGACTTTCTATTGGTAAACGGTTTGGCTAAGCCCAGTCACGGTCGCTGGAGTTCCCCATGCCTGCTGGCCCCCAAGCCTGATGGCACTTCTCGCTTCTGCACAGACTTTCATAAGGTTAATGTTGTGACTGTGCCAGGCTCATTTCCCTTGCCATGCATGGAGGACTGTGAAGCATAAATAGTGTAGAGCAGGTCAATCATTAATTAATATCAAATTAGGGCGCCAGCCAGTTTTGCTAAAACAGGGAAAACTTGTGAATTTGACATTAATTAATAGTCCCGTAATCTCAGGGTGCTACAGAGTTCTTGACCTAGTGTACAGTGATTCAGTTGCTTCATATACACAAACAAATCAAATAACCAAGTTCTTGATAAATGAGATGTTTATTTGACAAACTGTAACCAGACTACTACTGTAAAAGAAAATAACGAATAAAAAAGTATTAGTTTGACAAACTCAATGACCAGGCTACTAACAGAAATAATAAAATAGAAAATAAAAACTAGAACAGAGGAAGATTGATGGTGAAAACATAGGATTGACTCATTGTGACAAAACGGAATGAATGATTAATTAATTCAATGTGACCAGTTTAATTCAGTGGTGGTTATTTAGACCAAATTAAGAATTAGGCTGTTAACAAAATTTGGTTTAGGTTTGGTGGCGTTCAGCAGTTGAGAGTTTGAGAGGCATCAGAGAAGATTGTGAGTAATTTACTATTCAGAATTGGTTTAGCATTTTATTGATATCTTACCAAATATTATTCAGTTTGCTGGATTAAGCCCTAAATTCAGGCCATTTAATTTAGCGTCTAATCATCAAACTCTTTAATATCTGTAAGATGTACATGCAGTATATCACCGTTCCTGGATGGATAGGAGTGAGGAGTGGCTGCAGGTTCTGTCTGGATCTGCAGGATCTCTGCAGGCGACTTCGGCTTGAACTTCACCAGTGGCTCTTTCGGGCATCGGTGGACATCTCTGGACAGCTCTGGACATGTCTGGGGAGTTCTGAAAACCTTTGGTCATCTCGGGACAGTTCTGGACAGCTCTGGACATCTTTGGTCGTCTCTGAACATCTCTGGTTGACATGGCTCCATCTCAGTCTCTCTCTGTCTGTCTCTCCTCTTCACAGCATAGTCTCTGTGCCCTTGCTTCAATTCTCCCCCTCTTTGTTGGTGGGGGAGGTCAGCTGGATTCACACCAACGTGTCGACCGACAGTCTTTTTCTTCTTTTAAGTTTCTTCATGATGGCTGCAGTCATTTTCTGCAGACTGTGTCTGAGCAGAGGAGCTGGCTCACATTTTCAGGTCAAAGGAGTAGACAGAGGAGACAAGATGGTCTTGAGGCAGGATGCAGAGTTGGAAGGTTCTGGATCGGCTGTTCTTCATGCCATGAGGTGCTGGGTCCTGAGGAGGCCATTCACAAGCAGCATTCAGAGTCTTTCAGTCATATCTGGAGCAGGTTGAAGATTCTGGAGAGGTTGCTCTTCATGCCATGAGGCGTTGGACCTGCGGTGGGACAGCATGTCTCTGTCTCTGGGTCATCATTGTTTCCCTCCGCCTCCCAGCATGTGGGAGAGTGAGAACAGAGATGCAGTGGAGAGGATGAAGACCAGAACTTGACTGGCTGAAGGACTGAAGAAGAATAGCGAGTGCTCAGACCAGCTGAGGCTTTTTATGATCTTTTTTGAAGGTCCAGTGGGGTGTGACCACTGGTCCCTCCCCATACCAGGTGCTGTCAGCTTTTGACTTTACAGTTGAAAACTGCCAAAAAATGTCATGTCAAAAAAGACAAAAACATCAACATTTCGGACAGGTCCACAAAAATCGTCAGAAAGACTTTGCGGCATCCTTAGAAGGCACCTTTGTGGCGCTTCTCTTTGCTTTCGGCCACGTCAACCTGCATACACCCCATCTCGTTTGATTTCGGAAGCTAAGCACGGTCCGCCCTGGTCGTTACTTGGATGGAAGACCACCTGGGAATACCAGGTGCTGCAAGCTTTGACCTTGTGGTTTAAAACTGCCAAAAAATGTCATCGCATGTCAAAAAAGACAAAAACATCAACATTTTGGACGGGTCAAAAAGACTTTGCGGCATCCTTAAAAGGCCCCTTTGTGGCCTTTCTTTTTGCTTTCGGCCACACCAACCTGCATACGCCAGATTTCGTCTGATCTCGGAAGCTAAGCACGGTCGGGTCTGGTCAGTACTTGGATGGGATACCGCCTGGGAAGAGCAGGTGCTGTAAGCTTTTCAACTGACGGTGGGAAAACTGACAAAAAATGTCATCGCATGTTAAAAAAGACAACAACATTAATACAGCTCCGAAGAAAGTCGTCAGAAAGACTTTGCGGCATCCTTAAAAGGCCCCTTTGTGGCGTTTGTCTTCGCTTACGGCCACGCCACCCTACATACGCCCGATCTCGTCTGATCTCGGAAGCTAAGCACGGTCGGGTCTGGTCAGTACTTGGATGGGATACCGCCTGGGAAGAGCAGGTGCTGTAAGCTTTTCAACTGACGGTGGGAAAACTGCCAAAAAATGTCATCGCATCTCAAAAAAGACAAAAACATCAATACCGCTCCAAAAAAGTCGTCAGAAAGACTTTGCGGCATCCTTAAAAGGCCCCTATTTGGCATTTTTCTTCGCTTACAGCCACACCAACCTGCATATGCCCGAGCTCGTCTGATCTCGGAAGCTAAGCACGGTCGGGTCTGGTGAGTACTTGGATGGAAGACCGCCTGGGAATACCAGGTACTGTAAGCTTTTCAACTGACGGTGGGAAAACTGACAAAAAATGTCATCGCATATCAAAAAAGACAAAAACATCAATACAGCTTAAAAAAGTCATCAGAAAGACTTTGCGGCATCCTTAAAAGGCCCCTTTGTGGCGTTTGCCTTAGCTTACGGCCACACCAACCTGCATACGCCCGATCTCGTCTGATCTCGGAAGCTAAGCACGGTCGGGCCTGGTCAGTACTTGGATGGGAGACCGCCTGGGAATACCAGGTGCTGTAAGCTTTTCAATGACGGTGGGAAAACTGCCAAAAAATGTCATCGCATGTCAAAAAGACAAAACAATACAGCTCCAAAAAGTCAGAAAGACTTTGCGGCATCCTTAAAGGCCCTTTGTGACATTTCGCTACGGCCACACCAACCTGCATACGCCCGATCTCGTCTGATCTCTGAAGCGGACGGGCCTGGTCAGTACTTGGATGGGAGACCGCCTGGGAATACCAGGTGCTGTAAGCTTTCAACTGACGGTGGGAAAACTGCCAAAAATGTCATCGCATGTCAAAAAGACAAAAACAATACAGCTCCAAAAAGTCGTCAGAAAGACTTTGCGGCATCCTTAAAAGGCCCCTTTGTGACATTTGTCTTCGCTACGGCCACACCAACCTGCATACACCCGATCTCGTCTGATCTCGGAAGCTAAGCACGGACGGGCCTGGTCAGTACTTGGATGGAAGACCGCCTGGGAATACCAGGTGCTGTAAGCTTTTCAACTTGTGGTTTAAAACTGCCAAAAATGTCATCGCATGTCAAAAAGACAAAAACATCATATACAGCTCCAAAAAGTCGTCAGAAAGACTTTGCGGCATCCTTAAAAGGCCCCTTTGTGGCCTTTCTTTTTGCTTTCGGCCACACCAACCTGCATAGGCCAGATTTCGTCTGATCTCGGAAGCTAAGCACGGTCGGGTCTGGTCAGTACTTGGATGGGATACCGCCTGGGAATAAAAGGTGCTCCAGGTGCAGTAAGCTTTTCAAGTGACGGTGGGAAAACTGCCAAAAAATGTCATTGCATGCCAAAAAAGACAAAAACATCAATACAGCTCCAAAAAAGTCATCAGAAAGACTTTGCGGCATCCTTAAAAGGCCCCTTTGTGGCTTTTGTCTTCACTTACGGCCACACCAACCTGCATACTCCCGATCTCGTCTGATCTCTGAAGCGAAGCACGGACGGGCCTGGTCAGTACTTGGATGGGAGACCGCCTGGGAATACCAGGTGCTGTAAGCTTTTCAGATGACGGTGGAAAAAATGTCATCGCATGTCATAAAAGACAAAAACATCAATACATCTCCAAAAAAGTCATCAGAAAGACTTTGCGGCATCCTTAAAAGGCCCCTTTGTGGCTTTTGTCTTCGCTTACGGCCACACCAACCTGCATACGCCCGATCTCGTCTGATCTCGGAAGCTAAGCACGGTCAGGCCTGGTCAGTAGTTGGATGGGAGACAGCCTGGGAATACCAAGTGCTGTAAGCTTTTCAACTGACGGTGGGAAAACTGACAAAAATATCTTCCCATGTCAAAAAGACGAAAACATCAATACAGCTCAAAAAAAGTCGTCAGAAAGACTTTGCAGCATCCTCAGAAGGCACCTTTGTGTCGTTTGTCTTTGCTTACGGCCACACCAACCTGCATGCGCCCGATCTCGTCTGATCTCGGAAGCTAACCACGGTCGGGCCTGGTTAGTACTTGGATGGGAGACCGCCTGGGAATACCAGGTGCTGTAAGCTTTTCAACTGGCGGTGGGAAAACTGCCAAAAAATGTCATCGCATGTCAAAAAAGACAAAAACATCAATACAGCTCCAAAAAAGTCGTCAGAAAGACTTTGCAGCATCCTTAAAAGGCCCCTTTGTGGCATTTGTCTTGGCGTCCAGTCACACCAACCTGCATACGTCTGATCTCGGAAGCTAAGCACGGACGGGCCTGGTCAGTACTTGGATGGCAGACCGCCTGGGAATACCAGGTGCTGTAAGCTTTTCAACTGGCGGTGGGAAAACTGCCAAAAAATGTCATCGCATTTCAAAAAAGACAAAAACATCAATACAGCTCCAAAAAAGTCGTCAGAAAGACTTTGCGGCATCTTTAAAAGGCCCCTTTGTGGCTTTTGTCTTCCCGTACGGCCGCACCAACCTGCATATGCCCAATCTCGTCTGATCTCGGAGGCTTAGCACGGACGGCCCTGGTCAGTACTTGGATGGGAAACCGCCTGGGAATACCAGGTGCTGTAAGCTTTTCAACTGACGGTGGGAAAACTGACAAAAAATGTCATCGCATGTCAAAAAAGCCAAAAACATCAATACAGCTCCAAAAAAATCGTCAGAAAGACTTTGTGGCATCCTTAAAAGGCCCCTTTGTGGCATTGTTTTGGCTTACGGCCACACCAACCTGCATACGCCGGATCTCGTCTGATCTCGGAAGCTAAGCACGGACGGGCCTGGTCAGTACTTGGATGGGAGACTGCCTGGCAATACCAGGTGCTGTAAGCTTTTCAACTGATGGTGGGAAAACTGCCAAAAAATGTCATCCCATCTCATAAAAGACAAAAACATCAATACAGCTCCAAAAAAATCGTCAGAAAGACTTTGCAGCATCCTTAGAAGGCAGCTTTGTGGCATTTGTCTTCGCTTACGGCCGCACCAACCTACATACGCCCGATCTCGTCTGATCTCGGAAGCTAAGCACGGTCGGGCCTGGTCAGTACTTGGATGGGAGACCGCCTGGGAATACCAAGTGCTGTAATTGACGGTGGGAAAACTGACAAAAATGTCTTCCAATGTCATAAAAGACAAAAACATCGAAACAGCTCCAAAAAAGTCGTCAGAAAGACTTTGCAGCATCCTCAGAAGGCACCTTTGTGGCGTTTGTCTTTGCTTACGGCCACACCAACCTGCATACGCCCGATCTCGTCTGATCTCGGAATCTCAGCACGGACGGGCCTGGTCAGTACTTGAATGGGAGACCCCCTGGGAATACCAGGTGCCGTAAGCTTTTCAACTGATGGTGGGAAAACTGACAAAAAATGTCATCGCATGTCAAAAAAGACAAAAACATCAATACAGCTCCAAAAAAGTCGTCAGCAAGACTTTGCGGCATCCTTAAAAGGCCCCTTTGTGGCATTTGTTTTTGCTTACAGCCACACCAACCTGCATACGCCCGATCTCGTCTGATCTCGGAAGCTAAGCCCGGACAGACCTGATCAGTACTTGGATGGGAGACCGCCTCGGAATACCAGGTGCTGTAAGCTTTTCAACTGATGGTGGGAAAACTGCCAAAAAATGTCATCCCATCTCATAAAAGAAGAAAACATCAAAACAGCTCCAAAAAAGTCGTCAGAAAGACTTTGCAGCATCCTTAGAAGGCACCTTTGTGGCATTTGTCTTCGCTTACGGCCACACCAACCTGCATACGCCGGATCTCGTCTGATCTCGGAGGCTAAGCAAGGTCAGGCCTGGTCAGTACTTGGGTGAGAGACCGCCTGGGAATACCAAGTGCTGTAACTGACGGTGGGAAAACTGCCAAAAAATGTCATCCCATCTCATAAAAGACAAAAACATCAATACAGCTCCAAAAAAATCGTCAGAAAGACTTTGCAGCATCCTTAGAAGGCAGCTTTGTGGCATTTGTTTTCGCTTACGGCCGCACCAACCTACATACGCCCCATCTCGTCTGATCTCGGAAGCTAAGCACGGTCGGGTCTGGTCAGTACTTGGATGGGAGACCGCCTGGGAATACCATGTGCTGTAACTGACGGTGGGAAAACTGACAAAAATGTCTTTCCATGTCATAAAAGAAAAAAACATCAAAACAGCTCCAAAAAAGTTGTCAGAAAGACTTTGCAGCATCCTTACAAGGCACCTTTGTGGCGTTTGTCTTCGCTTACGGCCACACCAACCTGCATACGCCCGATCTCGTCTGATCTCGGAACCTAAGCACAGTCGGGCCTGGTCAGTACTTGAATGGGAGACCCCCTGGGAATACCAGGTGCCGTCAGCTTTTCAACTGATGGTGGGAAAACTGCCAAAAAATGTCATCGCATGTCAAAATAGACAAAAACATCAATCCAGCTCCAAAAAAGTCGTCAGCAAGACTTTGCTGCATCCTTAAAAGGCCCCTTTGTGGCATTTGTTTTTGCTTACATCCACACCAACCTGCATACGCCCGGTCTCGTCTGATCTCAGAAGCTAAGCAGGGACGGGCCTGGTCAGTACTTGGATGGGAGACCGCCTGGGAATACCAGGTGCTGTAAGCTTTTCAACTGACGGTGGGAAAACTGCCAAAAAATGTCATTGCATGTCAAAAAAGACAAAAACATCAATCCAGCTCCAAAAAAGTCGTCAGCAAGACTTTGCGGCATCCTTAAAAGGCCCCTTTGTGGCATTTGTTTTTGCTTAAAGCCACACCAACCTGCATACGCCCGATCTCGTCTGATCTCAGAAGCTAAGCACGGTCGGGCCTGGTCAGTACTTGGATGGGAGACCGCCTGGGAATACCAAGTGCTGTAACTGACGGTGTGAAAACTGACAAAAATGTCTTCCCATGTCATAAAAGGAAAAAAACATCGAAACAGCTCCAAAAAAGTCGTCAGAAAGACTTTGTAGCATCCTTAGAAGGCACCTTTGTGGCATTTGTCTTTGCTTACGGCCACACCAACCTGCATACGTCTGATCTCGGAGGCTAAGCACGGTCGGGCCTGGTCAGTACTTGGATGGCAGACCGCCTGGGAATACCAGGTGCTGTAAGCTTTTCAACTGACGGTGGGAAAACTGCCAAAAAATGTCATCGCATTTCAAAAAAGACAAAAACATCAATACAGCTCCAAAAAAGTCGTCAGAAAGACTTTGCGGCATCCTTAAAAGGCCCCTTTGTGGCTTTTGTCTTCACTTACGGCCACACCAACCTGCATACTCCCGATCTCGTCTGATCTCGGAAGCTAAGCACGGACGGGCCTGGTCAGTACTTGGATGGGAGACCGCCTGGGAATACCAGGTGCTGTAAGCTTTTCAGATGACGGTGGGAAAAATGTCATCGCATGTCATAAAAGACAAAAACATCAATACATCTCCAAAAAAGTCGTCAGAAAGACTTTGTGGCATCCTTAAAAAGCCCCTTTGTGGCATTTGTCTTCACTTACGGCCACACCAACCTGCATACTCCCGATCTCGGCTGATATCTGAAGCTAAGCACGGACGGGCCTGGTCAGTACTTGGATGGGAGACCGCCTGGGAATACCAGGTGCTGTAAGCTTTTCAACTGATGGTGAGAAAACTGCCAAAAAATGTCATCGCATGTCAAAAAAGACAAAAACAATACAGCTCCAAAAAAGTCGTCAGAAAGACTTTGCGGCATCCTTAAAAGGCCCCTTTGTGGCATTTGTCTTCGCTTCCGGCCACACCGACCTGCATACGCCCAATCTTGTCTGATTTCGGAAGCTAAGCACGAACGGGACTGGTCAGTACTTGAATGGGAGACCGCCTGGGAATACCAGGTGCTGTAAGCTTTTCAACTGACGGTGGGAAAACTGCCAAAAAATATCATCGCATGTCATTAAAGACAAAAACATCAATACATCTCCAAAAAAGTCGTCAGAAAGACTTTGCGGCATCCTTAAAAAGCCCCTTTGTGGCATTTGTCTTCACTTACGGCCACACCAACCTGCATACTCCCGATCTCGTCTGATCTCTGAAGCGAAGCACGGACGGGCCTGGTCAGTACTTGGATGGGAGACCGCCTGGGAATACCAGGTGCTGTAAGCTTTTCAACTGACGGTGAGAAAACTGCCAAAAAATGTCATCGCATGTCAAAAAAGACAAAAACATCAATACAGCTCCAAAAAAGTCGTCAGAAAGATTTTGCGGCATCCTTAAAAGGACCCTTTGTGGCTTTTTCTTCCCTTACAGCCACACCAACCTGCATACGCCCGATCTCGTCTGATCTCGGAAGCTAAGCACGGACGGGCCTGGTCAGTACTTGGATGGGAGACCGCCTGGGAATACCAGGTGCTGTAAGCTTTTCAACTGATGGTGGGAAAACTGCCAAAAAATGTCATCGCATGTCAAAAAAGACAAAAACTTCAATACAGCTCCAAAAAAGTCGTCAAAAAGACTTTGCAGCATCCTTAAAAGGCCCCTTTGTGACATTTTTTTTCGCTTACGGCCACACCAACCTGCATACGCCCGATCTCGTCTGATCTCGCAAGCTAAGCACGGACGGGCCTGGTCAGTACTTGGATGGGAGACCGCCTGGGAATACCAGGTGCTGTAAGCTTTTCAACTGACGGTAGGAAAACTGCCAAAAAATGTCATCGCATGTCAAAAAAAACAAAAACTTCAATACAGCTCCAAAAAAGTCGTCAGAAAGCCTTTGCGGCATCCTTAAAAGGACCCTTTGTGGCATTTGTTTTAGCTTACGGCCACACCAACCTGCATACGCCCGATCTCGTCTGATCTCGGAAGCTAAGCACGGACGGGTCTGATCAGTACTTGGATGGGAGACCGCCTGGGAATGCCAGGTGCTGTAAGCTTTTCAACTGACGGTGGGAAAACTGCCAAAAAATGTCATCGCATGTCAAAAAAGACAAAAACATCAATACAGCTCCAAAAAAGTCGTCTGAAGGACTTTGCGGCATCCTTAAAAGGCTCCTTTGTGGCGTTTGTTTTCGCTTACGGCCACACCTACCTGCATACGCCCGATCTCGTCTGATCTCGGACGCTAAGCATGGACGGGCCATGTCAGTATTTGGATGGGAGACCGCCTGGGAACACCAGGTGCTGTAAGCTTTTCAACTGACGGTGGGAAAACTGCCAAAAAATGTCATCGCATGTCAAAAAAGACAAAAACAATACAACTCCAAAAAAGTCGTCAGAAAGACTTTGCGGCATCCTTAAAAGGCCCCTTTGTGGCAGATGTCTTTGCTTACGGCCACAACAACCTGCATACGCCCGATCTCGTCTGATCTCAGAAGCTAAGCACGGACAGGCCTGGTCAGTACTTGGATGGGAGACTGCATGGCAATACCAGGTGCTGTAAGCTTTTCAACTGACATTGGGAAAACTGCCAAAAAATGTCATCCCATGTCATAAAATACAAAAATATCAATACATCTCCAAAAAAGTCGTCAGAAAGACTTTGCGGCATCCTTAAAAGGCCCCTTTGTGGCATTTGGTTTCCCTTACGGCCACACCAACCTGCATACGCCCGATCTCGTCTGATCTCGGAAGCTAAGCACAGACGGGCCTGGTCAGTACTTGGATGGGAGACCGCCTGGGAATACCAGGTGCTGTAAGCTTTTCAACTGACGGTGGGAAAACTGACAAAAAATGTCATTGCATGTCAAAAAAGACAAAAACTTCAATACAGCTCCAAAAAAGTCGTCAGAAAGACTTTGCGGCATCCTTAAAAGGCCCCTTTGTGGCGTTTGTCTTAGCTTACGGCCACACCAACCTGCATACGCCTGATCTCGTCTGATCTCGAAAGCTAAGCACGGTTGGGACTGGTCAGTACTTGGATGGGAGACTGCCTGGGAATACCAGGTGCTGTAAGCTCTTCAACTGACGGTGGGAAAACTGACAAAAAATGTCATCGCATGTCAAAAAAGACAAAAACATCAATACATCTCCAAAGAAGTCGTCAGAAAGACTTTGCGGCATCCTTAAAAGGCTCCTTTGTGGCATTTGGTTTCGCTTACGGCCACACCTACCTGCATACGCCCAATCTCGTCTGATCTCGGAAGCTAAGCACGGACGGGCCTGGTCAGTACTTGGATGGGAGACCGCCTGGGAATACCAGGTGCTGTAATCTTTTCAGATGACAGTGGGAAAACTGCCAAAAAATGTCATCCCATGTCATAAAAGACAAAAACATCAATACATCTCCAAAGAAGTCGTCAGAAAGACTTTGCGGCATCCTTAAAAGGCTCCTTTGTGGCATTTGGTTACGCTTACGGCCACACCTACCTGCGTACGTCTGATCTCGGAAGGTAAGCACGGACGGGCCTGGTCAGTACTTGGATGGGAGACCGCCTGGGAATACCAGGTGCTGTAAGCTTTTCAGGGGACGGTGGGAAAACTGCCAAAAAATGTCATCGCATGTCAGAAAAAACAAAAACTTCAACACAGCTCCAAAAAAGTCGTCAGAAAGCCTTTGCGGCATCCTTAAAAGGCCCCTTTGTGGCATTTGTTTTAGCTTACGGCCACACCAACCTGCATACGCCCGATCTCGTCTGATCTCGGAAGCTAAACACGGATGGGTCTGGCCAGTACTTGGATGGGAGACCGCCTGGGGATACCAGGTGCTGTAAGCTTTTCAACTGACGGTGGGAAAACTGACAAAAAATGTCATCGCATGTCAAAAAAGACAAAAACAATACAGCTTGAAAAAAGTCGTCAGAAAGACTTTGCGGCATCCTTAAAAGGCCCCTTTGTGGCATTTGTCTTCGCTTACAGCCACACCAACCTGCATACGCCCGATCTCGTCTGATCTCGGAAGCTAAGCACGGACGGGCCTGGTCAGTACTTGCATGGGAGACCGCCTGGCAATACTAGGTGCTGTAAGCTTTTCAACTGACAGTGGGAAAACTGCCAAAAAATGTCATCGCATGTCAAAAAAGACAAAAACAATACAGCTCTAAAAAAGTCGTCAGAAAGACTTTGCGGCATCCTTAAAAGGCCCCTTTGTGGCATTTGTTTTAGCTTACGGCCACACCAACCTGCATACGCCGGATCTCGTCTGATCTCGGAAGCTAAGCACGGACGGGTCTGGTCAGTACTTGGATGGGAGACCGCCTGGGAATACCAGGTGCTGTAAGCTTTTCAACTGACGGTGGGAAAACTGCCAAAAAATGTCATCGCATGTCAAAAAAGACAAAAACATCAATACAGCTCCAAAAAAGTCGTCAGAAAGACTTTGCGGCATCCTTAAAAGGCTCCTTTGTGGCGTTTATTTTCGCTTACGGCCACACCTACCTGCATACGCCCGATCTTGTCTGATCTCCGAGGCCAAGCCCGGACGGGCCTGGTCAGTACTTGAATGGGAGACTGCCTGGGAATACCAGGTGCTGTAAGCTTTTCAACTGACGGTGGGAAAACTGCCAAAAAATGTCATCGCATGTCAAAAAAGACAAAAACTTCAATACAGCTCCAAAAAAGTCGTCAGAAGGACTTTGCGGCAGCCTTAAAAGGCCCCTTTGTGGCATTTGTCTTCGCCACGGCCACACCAACCTGCATACGCCCGATCTCGTCTGATCTCGGAAGCTAAGCACGGACGGGCCTGGTCAGTACTTGGATCGTAGACCGCCTGGGAATACCAGGTGCTGTAAGCTTTTCAACTGACGGTGGGAAAACTGCCAAAAAATGTCATCGCATGTCAAAAAGATCAATGCAGCTCCAAGAAAGTCGTCAGAAAGACTTTGCGGCATCCTTAAAAGGCCCCTTTGTGGCATTTGTTTCAGCTTACGGCCACACCAACCTGCATACGCCCGATCTCGTCTGATCTCAGAAGCTAAGCACGGACGGGCCTGATCAGTACTTGGATGGGAGACCGCCTGGGAATACCAGGAGCTGTAAGCTTTTCAACTGACATTGGGAAAACTGCCAAAAAATGTCATCCCATGTCATAAAAGACAAAAACATCAATACATCTCCAAAAAAGTCGTCAGAAAGACTTTGCGGCATCCTTAAAAGGCCCCTTTGTGGCATTTGGTTTCCCTTACGGCCACACCAACCTGCATACGCCCGATCTCGTCTGATCTCGGAAGCTAAGCACAGACGGGCCTGGTCAGTACTTGGATGGGAGACCGCCTGGGAGTACCAGGTGCTGTAAGCTTTTCAACTGACAGTGGGAAAACTGCCAAAAATGTCATCGCATGTCAAAAAGACAAAAACTTCAATACAGCTCCAAAAAGTCGTCACAAAGACTTTGCGGCATCCTTAAAAGGCCCCTTTGTGACATTTGTTTTCGCTTACGGCCACACCAACCTGCATACGCCTGATCTCGTCTGATCTCGGAAGCTAAGCACGGACGGGCCTGGTCAGTACTTGGATGGGAGACCGCCTGGGAATACCAGGTGCTGTAAGCTTTTCAACTGACGGTGGGAAAACTGCCAAAAAATGTCATCGCATGTCAAAAAAGACAAAAACTTCAATACAGCTCCAAAAAAGTCGTCAGAAAGACTTTGCGGCATCCTTAAAAGGCCCCTTTGTGGCATTTGTCTTCGCTTACGGCCACACCAACCTGCATACGCCGGATCTCGTCTGATCTCGGAAGCTAAGCACGGACGGGCCTGGTCAGTACTTGGATGGGAGACCGCCTGGGAATACCAGGTGCTGTAAGCTTTTCAACTGACGGTGGGAAAACTGCCAAAAAATGTCATCGCATGTCAAAAAGACAAAAACTTCAATACAGCTCCAAAAAGTCGTCAGAAAGACTTTGCGGCATCCTTTAAAGGCCCCTTTGTGGCATTTGTCTTCGCCACGGCCACACCAACCTGCATACGCCCGATCTCGTGTGATCTCGGAAGCTAAGCACGGACGGGCCTGGTCAGTACTTGGATGGGAGACCGCCTGGGAATACCAGGTGCTGTAAGCTTTTCAACTGACAGTGGGAAAACTGACAAAAAATGTCATTGCATGTCAAAAACAAACAAAAACTTTAATACAGCTCCAAAAAAGTCGTCAGAAAGACTTTGCGGCATCCTTAAAAGGCCCCTTTGTGGCATTTGTCTTCGCTTACGTCTACACCAACCTGCATACGCCAGATCTCGTCTGATCTCGGAAGCTAAGCACGGACGGGACTGGTCAGTACTTGGATGGGAGACCGCCTGGGAATACCAGGTGCTGTAAGCTTTTCAACTGACGGTGGGAAAACTGCCAAAAAATGTCATCGCATGTCAAAAAAGACAAAAACAATACAGCTTGAAAAAAGTCGTCAGAAAGACTTTGCGGCATCCTTAAAAGGCCCCTTTGTGGCATTTGTCTTCACTTACGGCCACACCAACCTGCATATGCCTGATCTCGTCTAATCTCGGAAGCTAAGCACGGACGGGCCTGGTCAGTACTTGGATGGGAGACCGCCTGGCAATACTAGGTGCTGTAAGCTTTTCAACTGACAGTGGGAAAGCTGCCAAAAAATGTCATAAAAGACAAAAACATCAATACATCTCCAAGGAAGTCGTCAGAAAGACTTTGCGGCATCCTTAAAAGGCTCCTTTGTGGCATTTGGTTTCGCTTACGGCCACACCAACCTGCGTACGCCGGATCTCGTCTGATCTCGGAAGCTAAGCACGGATGGGCCTGGTCAGTACTTGGATGGGAGACCGCCTGGGAATACCAGGTGCTGTAAGCTTTTCAACTGACGGTGGGAAAACTGCCAAAAAATGTCATCGCATGTCAAAAAAGACAAAAACATCAATACAGCTCCAAAAAAGTCGTCAGAAAGACTTTGCGGCATCCTTAAAAGGCCCCTTTGTGGCATTTGGTTTCGCTTACGGCCACACCAACCTGCATACGCCCGATCTCGTCTGATCTCGGAAGCTAAGCACGGACGGGCCTGGTCAGTACTTGGATGGGAGACCGCCTGGGAATACCAGGTGCTGTAAGCTTTTCAACTGACGGTGGGAAAACTGCCAAAAAAATGTCGTCGCATGTCAAAAAGACAAAAACATCAATACAGCTCTCCAAAAAGTCGTCAGAAAGACTTTGCGGCATCCTTAAAAGGCCCCTTTGTGGCATTTGTCTTCGCTTACGGCCACACCAACCTGCATACGCCCGATCTCGTCTGATCTCGGAAGCTAAGCACGGACGGGTCTGGTCAGTACTTGGATGGGAGACCGCCTGGGAATACCAGGTGCTGTAAGCTTTTCAACTGACGGTGGTAAAACTGCCAAAAATGTCATCGCATGTCAAAAAGACAAAAACATCAATACAGCTCCAAAAAGTCGTCAGAAAGACTTTGCGGCATCCTTAAAAGGCCCCTTTGTGGCATTTGTTTTCGCTACGGCCACACCAACCTGCATACGCCCGATCTCGTCTGATCTCGGAAGCTAAGCACGGACGGGCCTGGTCAGTACTTGGATGGGAGACCGCCTGGGAATACCAGGTGCTGTAAGCTTTTCAACTGACGGTGGGAAAACTGCCAAAAATGTCATCGCATGTCAAAAAGACAAAAACATCAATACAGCTCCAAAAAGTCGTCAGAAAGACTTTGCGGCATCCTTAAAAGGCCCCTTTGTGGCATTTGTTTCGCTACGGCCACACCAACCTGCATACGCCCGATCTCGTCTGATCTCGGAAGCTAAGCACGGAAGGGCCTGGTCAGTACTTGGATGGGAGACCGCCTGGGAATACCAGGTGCTGTAAGCTTTTCAACTGACGGTGGGAAAACTGCCAAAAAATGTCATCGCATGTCAAAAAAGACAAAAACATCAATTCAGCTCCAAAAAAGTCGTCAGAAAGACTTTGCGGCATCCTTAAAAGGCTCCTTTGTGGCGTTTGTTTTCGCTTACGGCCACACCAACCTGCATACGCCCGATCTCGTCTGATCTCGGAAGCTAAGCACGGACGGGCCTGGTCAGTACTTGGATGGGAGACCGCCTGGGAATACCAGGTGCTGTAAGCTTTTCAACTGACGGTGGGAAAACTGCCAAAAAATGTCATCGCATGTCAAAAAAGACAAAAACAATACAGCTCCAAAAAAGTTGTCAGAAAGACTTTGCGGCATCATTAAAAGGCCCCTTTGTGGCATTTGTCTTCGCTTACAGCCAAACCAACCTGCATGCACCCGAGCTCGTCTGATCTCAGAAGCTAAGCACGGACGGGCCTGGTCAGTACTTGGATGGGAGACCGTCTGCGAATACCAGGTGCTGTAAGCTTTTCAACTGACGGTGGGAAAACTGCCAAAAAATGTCATCGCATGTCAAAAAAGACAAAAACAATACAGCATACAGCTCCAAAAAAGTCGTCAGAAAGACTTTGCGGCATCCTTAAAAGGCCCCTTTGGGGCATTTGTTTTCGCTTACGGCCACACCAACCTGCATACGCCCGATCTCGTCTGATCTCGGAAGCTAAGCACGGACGGGCCTGGTCAGTACTTGGATGGGAGACAGCCTGGCAATACTAGGTGCTGTAAGCTTTTCAACTGACAGTGGGAAAACTGCCAAAAAATGTCATCCCATGTCATAAAAGACAAAAACATCAATACATCTCCAAAAAGTTGTCAGAAAGACTTTGCGGCATCCTTAAAAGGCTCCTTTGTGGCATTTGTTTTCGCTTACGGCCACACCAACCTGCATACGCCCGATCTCGTCTGATCTCGGAAGCTAAGCACGGACGGGCCTGGTCAGTACTTGGATGGGAGACCGCCTGGGAATACCAGGTGCTGTAAGCTTTTCAACTGACGGTGGGAAAACTGCCAAAAATGTCATCGCATGTCAAAAAGACAAAACATCAATACAGCTCCAAAAAGTCGTCAGAAAGACTTTGCGGCATCCTTAAAAGGCCCCTTTGTGGCATTTGTCTTCGCTTACGGCCACACCAACCTGCATACGCCCGATCTCGTCTGATCTCGGAAGCTAAGCACGGACGGGCCTGGTCAGTACTTGGATGGGAGACCGCCTGGGAATACCAGGTGCTGTAAGCTTTTCAACTGACGGTGGGAAAACTGCCAAAAAATGTCATCGCATGTCATAAAAGACAAAAACATCAATACAGCTCCAAAAAGTCGTCAGAAAGACTTTGCGGCATCCTTAAAGGCCCCTTTGTGGCATTTGTCTTCGCTACGGCCACACCAACCTGCATACGCCCGATCTCGTCTGATCTCGGAAGCTAAGCACGGACGGGCCTGGTCAGTACTTGGATGGGAGACCGCCTGGGAATACCAGGTGCTGTAAGCTTTTCAACTGACGGTGGGAAAACTGCCAAAAAATGTCATCGCATGTCAAAAAAGACAAAAACATCAATGCACCAAAAAAGTCGTAAGAAAGACTTTGTGGCATCCTTAAAAGGCCCTTTGTGGCATTTGTCTTCGCTTACGGCCACACCAACCTGCATACGCCCGATCTCGTCTGATCTCGGAAGCTAAGCACGGACGGGCCTGGTCAGTACTTGGATGGGAGACCGCCTGGGAATACCAGGTGCTGTAAGCTTTTCAACTGACGGTGGGAAAACTGCCAAAAAATGTCATCGCATGTCAAAAAAGACAAAAACAATACAGCTCCAAAAAAGTCGTCAGAAAGACTTTGTGGCATCCTTAAAAGGCCCCTTTGTGACATTTGTTTTCGCTTACGGCCACACCAACCTGCATACGCCCACTGAGAGAGAGAGAGAGAGAGAGAGAGAGGAAGTGCCACATCATCACTGCCACATCATCACTGCTGTGTGTGTGGCAGCCTGTATTTGCAATTTTTTTGTCAGGATAAGTTTCAGATTACTGAACTTTCCTTGTTTCTAATTTTTGGACTGTGTTCCCCTGCAGTGTCTCACTGTGTGGGGAGCAGCAAAATGCTCTCTAGGACGGTCAACACGGAGATAAATTTTATGAATGGACAAGGACAACGATCTGACGAACATGGACATGGTATGGCTGTAACAAATAAAACCACTTACAAAAACGCTATCAGTAAGTGTGGAAATAGAAGGAGAGAACAATGTAACAGTAATGGACCTAATCAGGAACATCAAAGAAAAGTGCGGTGTTTTGATTGCATGCAGAACCGTCGGGAGACGTAAATATGAGATCACCATGGAAAAAGAGGGAGCAAAAAACAAATTGCTGGATGGGATAAAAATAAAAAACGCCAACATCATCGGGAAAGAACTCTGTAATGATGAGATGGTTGTGTCTTTTATGGGTCTGCCGGCATACATCACAGATGAGGAAATCACAATGAAACTTGTTAACTGGGGTGTAGCGCCGGTGTCTACCATAAGGAGAAGGATGTGGCCAGACACAAACATAGCTGATGGGACAAGATATGTTAAAGTTAAATTCAACAAAGACATCCAGTCACTACCATATTCTGTTAAATTTGACACGGCAGCGGGACCGGAATACTTCCGCGTAATCCACGACAGGCAAGTTAAAGTATGCAGGCTGTGCATAAAACCAGGGCACATCCTGCGCGACTGCCCAGAATTCACATGCTATAGATGCCATAAACAAGGACACTACGCCAGGGAATGTGCAGATGGAGGAGGACGGGAGAGAAAGGAGAACGAGGAAAGGCATCCAGGACACGGGGACCGGAGCGGAGACGAGAGGAGCGGGGACGAGAGGAGCAGGGACGAGAGGAGCGGAGATGAGAGAAGGAGAATATAGATGCGGACGGAGGAGAAGGAGAGACTACGGGACAGGACGAGGAACTAGAGGAGAGAATGGAGGAGGGAAAGGAACAGTCGGGAGCAGAGGGAGATGCGACGACGGAGGAGAAGACGCCGAGGGAGGAGGAAAACACAGGCGGGAGCGCGCGGACGGAGAAGGATGAGAAGAAGGAACAGGCAAGGAGTGTGGGTGATGGGACTCTGGGGAGACCGGGGGGGGGAGGAAGATGGGACTGTGAACTACTCTGATATCACGGACAGTGATGGGGACACCTGGAGTAAGGTGGCAGAGACTCGGAAAAAGCCACAGAGGAGGAAAGAAATCATCAAGACGGTCAAGATGAAGAAAAGCACAAATAAGCGCTGAGTGAGTTTATTTTCTTTTTTTATTTTTGTTTATTATGATCAGCGTCTCCTCCTTTAACGCTAATGGGCTAAGAAGTGTAGACAGACGACGGCAAGCCTTGCAAAGATGCTCAGCCGACATAATCTGTTTACAAGAGACACATTGGGATGGTGAGTGTATGAGAGAGTGTGTGAAGGAGTGGGTGGGGGAAACTTTTGTGAATAATGGTGAGAACAGAGTGAAAGGGGTGGCAATTTTGTGTAAAAGAGGTGTGATTGAGGATGTGAGGATGTGTGTGAATGATGGTGAGGGGAGAGTGATAGGGATTAATTTTGAGCACATGGGGGAAACTTTTCAGTTGATCAATATATATGCACCAAATGATGAGAGGGAAAGGAGGGATTTTTTTAGTAAAGTGGGGGGGATGTGTCAACAAAACTGTATCATAGTGGGGGATTTTAATGTGTGTTTAGGGAGAATGGATGTGTCGAATGTGTGTTATAGGAGTGATTCGTCGAGGGGCGTGTTGAAAGAAATGATGAGTGTGAAAGATATGATGGATGTGTGGAGAGAAAGGAATGTGGATGGGAGAGATTTTACCAGAGCACAAATAGTGGAGGGGGTGTTAAAACAAAGTAGGATAGATTTAGTACTGAGCACAAGGGGCATAGAGGATAGGATAGGGCCAATAGCTTTTAATGTAACTGCACTTAGTGATCACAAGGTGATAGGGTTCAGTTTGGGGCGTACACGGGAGAGGAGGGGGGGAGGAGTGTGGTGTCTGAATGGTGATGTGTTGAAAGAGAAAGATTATAAGATGAAAGTGAGAGAGTGTCTGAGAAGAAGAATGGATGAGAGAATGTATGAGGAGAACATTGGGAGGTGGTGGGAGAGTGTGAAAGAGGGAATTAAAAATATGACTATAAAATATTGTAGGGACAGGAAAAGGAGAGACAGGGCAAGAGAGAGGGAGTTAAAAGAGGAGTTAGATAGGGAGATAGGGAGAGTGGATAGAGAGACAGGGAGAGATTTAGGAGAATATATCAGGATAAAAGAAGAGTTGAGGGAAATAGAGCAGAAAAGGTGTAATGGGGCGATAGTTAGGAGCAGGGCTAGGAATTTAGTTGAGGGTGAGAAATGCACAAGGTACTTTTTAGGGATGGAAAAAGTAAGCAAGGAAAGAATTATTTAGGAAAAGTGGTAGGGAAAGATGGGAGGATGGTGACAGATTTTGTAGGGATAGCTGAGAGAGTGCAGGAGTTTTATAAAGATTTATTTAGGAAAGATGAGATAGAGGATAGGGATATAGAGTTAGTGTTAGATAAAGTTAGAGCTAGGCTGAGTGAAGATGACAGGGACAGCTGTGAGGGAGAGATAGGGACAGGTGAGATAGAAGCAGCAATAGCAGGGTTAGGGAGGAATAAGAGTCCAGGGATAGATGGGTTGACAGGAGAGTTTTATAGGGAATTTAGGGTAGAGTTAGTACCAGTATTAGAGAGGTTATTTAGATGGATAGAAGAAACAGGGCAGATGGTAGAGAGCATGACAATAGGGGTAGTTAGCATCATTTACAAAAAGGGAGCTAGGGAAAGATTAGAAAATTACAGGCCGCTTAGCATGTTAAATAATGACTACAAAATTCTGGCACGGGTGTTAGCTAATAGGATTAAAAGAGTTATAGGGAAGGTGGTGGGAAATACACAAGCATACAGCATACCAGGTAGGGACATAGCGGACACAATCAGTAGCGTGAGGGACACAATACATTACATGAAAGAGCAGGGATCAGGGATAGTGGTGAGTCTAGATTTAAATAAAGCATTTGACAGAGTAGATCACAAATATTTGTACAGGGTGTTAGAGAAAATGGGATTTGGGCACAGGTTAATTGGGTGGATTAGGAGGTTGTATAGCAGGGCAGTTAGTTGTATTAAGATTAATGGGATAGTCACAGACACGTTTAGGTTAGAGAGGTCAGTTAGACAGGGGTGTCCGCTGTCGGCTCTGCTGTACTCTCTGTCGGCGGAGCCGCTGGCGGCACTCCTGTTGCACAATGGTGAGATTAGGGGCATAGAGTTACCGGATGGGAGCACCAGTTTATTATATCAGTATGCAGACGACACAACAGTCACAGTTAGGGATAAGGATAGTGTAGGTGAAGTATTTAAGAGTGTAGGGATGTATGGTAGGGCGTCAGGGGCGAAGGTTAATATTGAGAAATCAGAGATTATGTACATAGGGACTGATAGAGTAGGGAGATGTGAGATAGGGCTGAGCGAGAGAAAGGATTATTTTAGGGTGTTAGGGATATATTTAGGGATAGAAGATAGGAAAGGAAGAGACATTCAATATGAGGAGATAATTAATAAAATAAAGAGATCGTTAGGATTTTGGAGAGTTAGGGGTTGAAACTTAAAGGGAAGGTGACGGTTGTGAACACGCTGGTGATGAGTAAGCTTGTGTATGTGATGAATGTGATGGATGTGCCTGAGAGAGTGATCCAAGAGGTGAACAGAATGGTGAGTGAGTTTGTGTGGGGAGGGAAGGGAGTGAGGATTGCACGGGAGGTGATGGAAAACGAGTACGAGGACGGTGGGTTAAAGTTGATTAATCTAGAGAAGAAGAAGAAAGCACTGAGGGTGAAGATGATGGTGAGGTTTTTAAAAAATAAGAAGGACCATGTATGGAAGGTGTTTTTAAGAGGGGTGTTGGATAAATGTGGAGAGTGTGGAGAGAGTGTGGTGTTTATGAAATTGAAGAAAGGGATGATGAGTGGTGTGACTGAGTTTTATCAGGAGATGTTGGAAGCGTGGGGAGAGTTTGTGGGCAACGTGAAGTATGAGTGTAAGAATGTGAGACAGGTATGGGAACAACCAATATTCATGAATCCGAAAATAACACACAATGGGGGAACAATATATAATGGAGTCATATGGAGGGCGGGGTTCAGGAAAATCAGGGATATAGTTTATGAATATGTACCGGGGTTTATGAGGGCACAGGTGATCGTGGATGAAGTGAGAGAGAGAGGGAGGTAATCTGGTTGGGCTTTGCAGAGTGTGTGATGAGAATTATAAAGGATGTGATACCGGTTGATTGGAAATGTATGATTGAAAGAGAGGCTGATACGGAGGAGGGAGGGAGTTGGAGATGTATGTGGGAGAGGGGATAAGTGTGTGAGTTTGACAAGTGTGAAAACAAGAACGATATATAGAGTGTTGAGAGGGAGGGATGTGAGGAGACCGGCTGCTGAAAAAGTGTGGGAGAGAGTGGTGAGTGATATGGATGTGAAGGGTATATGGAAAAACTTGAGAGTGAAATGGAACAGTGTGGAGTGCGAAGATTTTGATTTTTTGTTACGTCACAACAGGGTTTTCAATAATTTAGTTATTAGCAAATTTGATGAGAGCGTGAGGAAAGAGTGCGAGGTGTGTGGTGTGTGTGTTGAAACATGTATGCATGAGTTTGTCGAATGTGAAGGATTGCAAGTTTATTTTGAGAGAATGAAAGAATTGATAAATAGATGTTGGAGTGGGAACATGGCAGAGAGAATGGATTGGAAGAGGTTGTGGTTGTTTGGAGTGAATGGGCGAAGGAGTGAGTGCAATGTGTCTCTTGTAAACTATGTGCTGAGCCATGCAAGGCTTGCCGTCAAACTGAGAAGGAACTTGGCCCAATATGAGAGGAGGAGAGCTGAGGTTTGGACAATTTTCAAAAGACTGATCAGGAGGGATATTAATTTGATTTATAGTTATATTGATGGGGATGATTTCGACAAGGGGTTTGTGGAGGGGAGCACGTTCATCACAATCGAGGGAGATGGGGGATTGGTGTTTCACTTTGACAATGGGTAATCAATGTAGTGTTTTTTTGGTTTGTTTGTTTTTTTTTTGTTTTGTAAATATGTAAATATGTAAATAGTCATGTATGTAAATAGTTCTACAATGTGTAAATACTCCTGATTTTTTTGTGTTCTGGGTGGTGGAGGGATTTGTGAATATTAAGTGTGTGTGTTTTGTGATTGTTTGATTGTCTTCAATAAAAAAGAGAAAAAAAAAAAAAAATGCATACGCCCGATCTCGTCTGATCTCGGAGGCTAAGCACGGACGGGCCTGGTCAGTACTTGGATGGGAGACCGCCTGGGAATACCAGGTGCTGTAAGCTTTTCAACTGACGGTGGGAAAACTGCCAAAAAATGTCATCGCATGTCAAAAAGACAAAAACATCAATACAGCTCCAAAAAAGTCGTCAGAAAGACTTTGCGGCATCCTTAAAAGGCCCCTTTGTGGCCTTTTTCTTCGCTTACGGCCACACCAACCTGCATACGCCCGATCTCGTCTGATCTCGGAAGCTAAGCACGGACGGGCCTGGTCAGTACTTGGGTGGTAGACCGTCTGGGAGTACCAGGTGCTGTAAGCTTTTCAACTGACGGTGTGAAAACTGACAAAAAATGTCATCGCATGTCAAAAAAGACAAAAACATCAATACAGCTCCAAAAAAGTCGTCAGAAAGACTTTGCGGCATCCTTAAAAGGCACCTTTGTGGTGTTTGTTTTCGCTTACGGCCACACCTACCTGCATACGCCCGATCTCGTCTGATCTCGGAAGCTAAGCACGGATGGGCCTGGACAGTACTTGAATCGGAGACCCCCTGGGAATACCAGGTGCTGTAAGGTTTTCAACTGACGGTGGGAAAACTGCCAAAAAATGTCATCCCATCTCATAAAAGACAAAAACAGCAACACAGCTCCAAAAAAATCGTCAGAAAGACTTTGCAGCTTCCTTAGAAGGCACCTTTGTGGCGTTTGTCTGTGCTTACGGCCACACCAACCTGCATACGCCCGATCTCATCTGATCTCGGAAGCTAAGCACCGACGGGCCTGGTCAGTACTTGAATGGGAGACCCCCTGGGAATACCAGGTGCTGTAAGCTTTTCAACTGACGGTGTGAAAACTGACAAAAAATGTCATCGCATGTCAAAAAAGACAAAAACATCAATACAGCTCCAAAAAAGTCGTCAGAAAGACTTTGCAGCATCCTTAAAAGGCCCCTTTGTGGCATTTGTTTTGGCTTCTGACCACACCAACCTGCATACGCCCGATCTCGTCTGATCTCGGAAGCTAAGCACGGTCGGGCCTGGTCAGTACTTGGATGGGAGACCGCCTGGGAATACCAGGTGCTGTAAGCTTTTCAACTGACGGTGGGAAAACTGACAAAAAATGTCATCGCATGTCAAAAAAGACAAAAACTTCAATACAGCTCCAAAAAAGTCGTCAGAAAGACTTTGCGGCATCCTTAAAAGGCCCCTTTGTGACATTTGTTTTTGCTTACGGCCACACCAACCTGCATACGCCCACTGAGAGAGAGAGAGAGAGAGAGAGGAAGTGCCACATCATCACTGCCACATCATCACTGCTGTGTGTGTGGCAGCCTGTATTTGCAATTTTTTTGTCAGGATAAGTTTCAGATTACTGAACTTTCCTTGTTTCTAATTTTTGGACTGTGTTCCCCTGCAGTGTCTCACTGTGTGGGGAGCAGCAAAATGCTCTCTAGGACGGTCAACACGGAGATAAATTTTATGAATGGACAAGGACAACGCTCAGAAGAACACGGACATGGTATGGCTGTAATAAATAAAACCACTTACAAAAAGAGCTAACAGTAAGTGTGGAAATCGAAGGAGAGGACAATATAACAGTGATGGAGCTAATCAGAAACATCAAAGAAAAATGCGGTGATTTGATTGCATGCAGGACTGTTGGGAGACTTAAATATGAGATCACCATGGGGAAAGAGGGAGCAAAAAACAAATTGCTGGATGGGATAAAAATAAAAAACGCCAACATCATCGGGAAAGAACTCTGTAATGATGAGATGGTTGTGTCTTTATGGGTCTGCCGGCATACATCACAGATGAGGAAATCACAATGAAACTTGTTAACTGGGGTGTAGCGCCGGTGTCTACCATAAGGAGAAGGATGTGGCCAGACACAAACATAGCTGATGGGACAAGATATGTTAAAGTTAAATTCAACAAAGACATCCAGTCACTACCATATTCTGTTAAATTTGACACGGCAGCGGGACCGGAATACTTCCGCGTAATCCACGACAGGCAAGTTAAAGTATGCAGGCTGTGCATAAAACCAGGGCACATCCTGCGCGACTGCCCAGAATTCACATGCTATAGATGCCATAAACAAGGACACTACGCCAGGGAATGTGCAGATGGAGGAGGACGGGAGAGAAAGGAGAACGAGGAAAGGCATCCAGGACACGGGGACCGGAGCGGAGACGAGAGGAGCGGGACGAGAGGAGCGGAGACGAGAGGAGCAGGGACGAGAGGAGCGGAGACGAGAGAGGAGCGGAGAGGAGGAGAATGGAGATGCGGACGGAGGAGAGGGAGAGACAACGGGACAGGACGAGGAACTAGAGGAGAGAATGGAGGAGGGAGAGGAACAGTCGGGAGCAGAGGGAGATGTGACGACGGAGGAAAAGACGCCGAGGAGGAGGAAAACACAGGCGGGAGCGCGCGGACGGAGAAGGATGAGAAGAAGGAACGGGCAAGGAGTGTGGGTGATGGGACTCTGGGGAGACCAGGGGGAGGGGGGGAGGAAGATGGGACTGTGAACTACTCTGATATCACGGACAGTGATGGGGACACCTGGAGTAAGGTGGCAGAGACTCGGAAAAAGCCACAGAGGAGGAAAGAAATCATCAAGACGGTCAAGATGAAGAAAAGCACAAATAAGCGCTGAGTGAGTTTATTTTCTTTTTTATTTTTGTTTATTATGATCAGCGTCTCCTCCTTTAACGCTAATGGGCTAAGAAGTGTAGACAGACGACGGCAAGCCTTGCAAAGATGCTCAGCCGACATAATCTGTTTACAAGAGACACATTGGGATGGTGAGTGTATGAGAGAGTGTGTGAAGGAGTGGGTGGGGGAAACTTTTGTGAATAATGGTGAGAACAGAGTGAAAGGGGTGGCAATTTTGTGTAAAAGAGGTGTGATTGAGGATGTGAGGATGTGTGTGAATGATGGTGAGGGGAGAGTGATAGGGATTAATTTTGAGCACATGGGGGAAACTTTTCAGTTGATCAATATATATGCACCAAATGATGAGAGGGAAAGGAGGGATTTTTTAGTAAAGTGGGGGGGATGTGTCAACAAAACTGTATCATAGTGGGGGATTTTAATGTGTGTTTAGGGAGAATGGATGTGTCGAATGTGTGTTATAGGAGTGATTCGTCGAGGGGCGTGTTGAAAGAAATGATGAGTGTGAAAGATATGATGGATGTGTGGAGAGAAAGGAATGTGGATGGGAGAGATTTTACCAGAGCACAAATAGTGGAGGGGGTGTTAAAACAAAGTAGGATAGATTTAGTACTGAGCACAAGGGGCATAGAGGATAGGATAGGGCCAATAGCTTTTAATGTAACTGCACTTAGTGATCACAAGGTGATAGGGTTCAGTTTGGGGCGTACACGGGAGAGGAGGGGGGGAGGAGTGTGGTGTCTGAATGGTGATGTGTTGAAAGAGAAAGATTATAAGATGAAAGTGAGAGAGTGTCTGAGAAGAAGAATGGATGAGAGAATGTATGAGGAGAACATTGGGAGGTGGTGGGAGAGTGTGAAAGAGGGAATTAAAAATATGACTATAAAATATTGTAGGGACAGGAAAAGGAGAGACAGGGCAAGAGAGAGGGAGTTAAAAGAGGAGTTAGATAGGGAGATAGGGAGAGTGGATAGAGAGACAGGGAGAGATTTAGGAGAATATATCAGGATAAAAGAAGAGTTGAGGGAAATAGAGCAGAAAAGGTGTAATGGGGCGATAGTTAGGAGCAGGGCTAGGAATTTAGTTGAGGGTGAGAAATGCACAAGGTACTTTTTAGGGATGGAAAAAGTAAGCAAGGAAAGAATTATTTAGGAAAAGTGGTAGGGAAAGATGGGAGGATGGTGACAGATTTTGTAGGGATAGCTGAGAGAGTGCAGGAGTTTTATAAAGATTTATTTAGGAAAGATGAGATAGAGGATAGGGATATAGAGTTAGTGTTAGATAAAGTTAGAGCTAGGCTGAGTGAAGATGACAGGGACAGCTGTGAGGGAGAGATAGGGACAGGTGAGATAGAAGCAGCAATAGCAGGGTTAGGGAGGAATAAGAGTCCAGGGATAGATGGGTTGACAGGAGAGTTTTATAGGGAATTTAGGGTAGAGTTAGTACCAGTATTAGAGAGGTTATTTAGATGGATAGAAGAAACAGGGCAGATGGTAGAGAGCATGACAATAGGGGTAGTTAGCATCATTTACAAAAAGGAGCTAGGGAAAGATTAGAAAATTACAGGCCGCTTAGCATGTTAAATAATGACTACAAAATTCTGGCACGGGTGTTAGCTAATAGGATTAAAAGAGTTATAGGGAAGGTGGTGGGAAATACACAAGCATACAGCATACCAGGTAGGGACATAGCGGACACAATCAGTAGCGTGAGGGACACAATACATTACATGAAAGAGCAGGGATCAGGGATAGTGGTGAGTCTAGATTTAAATAAAGCATTTGACAGAGTAGATCACAAATATTTGTACAGGGTGTTAGAGAAAATGGGATTTGGGCACAGGTTAATTGGGTGGATTAGGAGGTTGTATAGCAGGGCAGTTAGTTGTATTAAGATTAATGGGATAGTCACAGACACGTTTAGGTTAGAGAGGTCAGTTAGACAGGGGTGTCCGCTGTCGGCTCTGCTGTACTCTCTGTCGGTGAGCCGCTGGCGGCACTCCTGTCGCACAATGGTGAGATTAGGGGCATAGAGTTACCGGATGGGAGCACCAGTTTATTATATCAGTATGCAGACGACACAACAGTCACAGTTAGGGATAAGGATAGTGTAGGTGAAGTATTTAAGAGTGTAGGGATGTATGGTAGGGCGTCAGGGGCGAAGGTTAATATTGAGAAATCAGAGATTATGTACATAGGGACTGATAGAGTAGGGAGATGTGAGATAGGGCTGAGCGAGAGAAAGGATTATTTTAGGGTGTTAGGGATATATTTAGGGATAGAAGATAGGAAAGGGAGAGACATTCAATATGAGGAGATAATTAATAAAATAAAGAGATCGTTAGGATTTTGGAAAGTTAGGGGTTGAAACTTAAAGGGAAGGTGACGGTTGTGAACACGCTGGTGATGAGTAAGCTTGTGTATGTGATGAATGTGATGGATGTGCCTGAGAGAGTGATCCAAGAGGTGAACAGAATGGTGAGTGAGTTTGTGTGGGGAGGGAAGGGAGTGAGGATTGCACGGGAGGTGATGGAAAACGAGTACGAGGACGGTGGGTTAAAGTTGATTAATCTAGAGAAGAAGAAGAAAGCACTGAGGGTGAAGATGATGGTGAGGTTTTTAAAAAATAAGAAGGACCATGTATGGAAGGTGTTTTTAAGAGGGGTGTTGGATAAATGTGGAGAGTGTGGAGAGAGTGTGGTGTTTATGAAATTGAAGAAAGGGATGATGAGTGGTGTGACTGAGTTTTATCAGGAGATGTTGGAAGCGTGGGGAGAGTTTGTGGGCAACGTGAAGTATGAGTGTAAGAATGTGAGACAGGTATGGGAACAACCAATATTCATGAATCCGAAAATAACACACAATGGGGGAACAATATATAATGGAGTCATATGGAGGGCGGGGTTCAGGAAAATCAGGGATATAGTTTATGAATATGTACCGGGGTTTATGAGGGCACAGGTGATCGTGGATGAAGTGAGAGAGAGAGGGGAGGAAATCTGGTTGGGCATGGCAGAGGGGGTGATGGGAAAAATAAAGGATGGGATACCGGTTGAATGGAAATGTATGATTGAAAGAGAGGCTGATACGGAGGAGGGAGGGAGTTGGAGATGTATGTGGGAGAGGGGATAAGTGTGTGAGTTTGACAAGTGTGAAAACAAGAACGATATATAGAGTGTTGAGAGGGAGGGATGTGAGGAGACCGGCTGCTGAAAAAGTGTGGGAGAGAGTGGTGAGTGATATGGATGTGAAGGGTATATGGAAAAACTTGAGAGTGAAATGGAACAGTGTGGAGTGCGAAGATTTTGATTTTTGTTACGTCACAACAGGGTTTTCAATAATTTAGTTATTAGCAAATTTGATGAGAGCGTGAGGAAAGAGTGCGAGGTGTGTGGTGTGTGTGTTGAAACATGTATGCATGAGTTTGTCGAATGTGAAGGATTGCAAGTTTATTTTGAGAGAATGAAAGAATTGATAAATAGATGTTGGAGTGGGAACATGGCAGAGAGAATGGATTGGAAGAGGTTGTGGTTGTTTGGAGTGAATGGGCGAAGGAGTGAGTGCAATGTGTCTCTTGTAAACTATGTGCTGAGCCATGCAAGGCTTGCCGTCAAACTGAGAAGGAACTTGGCCCAATATGAGAGGAGGAGAGCTGAGGTTTGGACAATTTTCAAAAGACTGATCAGGAGGGATATTAATTTGATTTATAGTTATATTGATGGGGATGATTTCGACAAGGGGTTTGTGGAGGGGAGCACGTTCATCACAATCGAGGGAGATGGGGGATTGGTGTTTCACTTTGACAATGGGTAATCAATGTAGGGTTTTTTTTTTTTTTTTTTTGTAAATATGTAAATATGTAAATAGTCATGTATGTAAATAGTTCTACAATGTGTAAATACTCCTGATTTTTTTGTGTTCTGGGTGGTGGAGGGATTTGTGAATATTAAGTGTGTGTGTTTTGTGATTGTTTGATTGTCTTCAATAAAAAAGGGAAAAAAAAAAAAAAAAAAAAAATGCATATGCCCGATCTCGTCTGATTTCGGAAGCTAAGCACGGATGGGCCTGGTCAGTACTTGGATGGGAGACCTCCTGGGAATACCAAGTGCTGTAAGCTTTTCAACTGACGGTGGGCAAACTGCCAAAAAATGTCATCCCATCTCACAAAAGACAAAAACGTCAATACAGCTCCAAAAAATCGTTAGAAAGACTTTGCAGCATCCTTAGAAGGCACCTTTGTGGCTTTTGTCTTTGCCTACGGCCACACCAACCTACATACGCCCGATCTCATCTGATCTCGGAAGCTAAGCACGGTTGGGCCTGGTCAGTACTTGGATGGGAAACAGCCTGGGAATACCAAGTGCTGTAACTGACGGTGGGAAAACTGCCAAAAAATGTCATCGCCTGTCAAAAAAGACAAAAACATCAACACAGCTCCAAAAAAGTCGTCAGAAAGACTTTGCGGCATCCTTAAAAGGCCCCTTTGTGGCATTTGTCTTCGCTCACGGCCACACCAACCTGCATACGCCCCTTGGTGAGCAGGGAGGAGCCAGAGGCACAGAGCTGCAGGCAGGAGGCAAGGAAGTGGAGCAGAGACACCACACACCAGGAATCCTCTTTTGTTCTAGTTTTTTTTTGCTTTTGACGAACATTGTTTGGACCTTTATTGTAAGTGTTTGAGAGATCTTTTTTGCCTCCCCGCAGTGTTTCACTGTCGGGGAGCCGCTTTTCTTTTCTCTTTTTTTTTGAATGGCAGACCCAGCCAAGGACAAAATGGCTGCTCAGGGACTCAGCAGCCAGCCTGTTGGACTTAAGGACACTTTAAATGCGCCAGGCTTGGCAGAGGAGATTGGAGAGGTAGCAGTAACCGAGATGGAGCCTGCTGAAGCCACAAATATTGAGGCAAGGAAGGGGAAGAAGGACCCCGAGTGCAAATACGAAATGGAGCTCACAGTCAGCGTGGAGCTTGATGGTGAAGAGGCAGTATCGGCACTCGAGCTTATCCAAGCGACCAGGATGGTGTCTTGAGGGGCATTGTAGCTTGCCGCACCATGGGACCCAAGAAATACAAAATCACAATGAGCAGTGACGCGGGAAAAAATAAGTTAATGGACGGATTTAAAATTGGCAACACCAGAGTGCAGGGAATGGCTATTAAAAATAATGAACTGGTGGTTTCTTTCCTGGGACTGCCTGCCTACATCCCAGACGGGGAAATACTGGCCAAGCTGGAGCTGTGGGGAGTGTCTGCGGTCTCCCCCATCAAACGAAGGATGTGGCCTGGAACTAAGGTGGCTGATGGCACACGTTTTGTCAAGGTAAGATTCACTGACGCAGTACAGTCTCTGCCTTACTCAGCTAAGTTCTCTACCGCAGCAGGCACAGAATATTTCAGGGTGATTCACGATAGACAGGTTAAAGTCTGCCGCATTTGTATACAGCCTGGTCACATCTTGAGGGATTGCCCAGAATTTACGTGTTTTAAATGTGGTGCGCAGGGGCACTTTGCCAGGGAGTGTGGAAATAAGATGGCTAAATGTAAAATCTGCCACAACAAAATGGATGACTGCATTTGTAACGCCTCAGAGGAAATTTCGGAGGAGGATAGTCTAGCATGGGACATAGAGGGTTGCAGCTGGGAAGATGGAGGGGACCTCAGGGGGCAGAGAGTCGGCGAGGTTGCCCCCACCTCGGCCACAACAGGGCAGGGGGCTCCTCCAGAGGGGGACTCTCAAAAACGGGTCCTACCTCGGACATGGTCCATACGGGGGGAGGTCGAAAAATGGGCTCTACCCCGGACCTGAGCTGCACAGGAAAATCTGTAAAAACAGCGTCACGAGAGGCTTCAGCCTCAGGCTTACAGCCTTTCAAGATGACAGAGGAAGAAAAGAAAGAGGTTTCAGATGGGGCTAGCACGGCAATGGAGTTGGGCGGGGCTGGTGCAGTTGACGTGCCGGTCTCCTCAGCTCCAACCCCCCCCTTGAACCCTTTCACCCTGACGCACAGCCTGTTTAGCGGCAACAAGCCACCTGCCACCCATTTACCTGGCCCCTCCCAGAGCACGGAAAACCTGTTCGGCCCGGCTAGATTGTTCTCCTCCTCTGTAAACAACACATCAACATCTGAGGATGAGATTATCCAACAAAATAAAAAGGAAGGGACAGTCAGAAGGAAAGCATCGATAACAAAAGCAAAGAAGAAATCCCATAAAAAGTAAAAAAAATAAAATAAAATGGCCAGTCCCTACGTCTCCTCAGTTTACTCACTTAATGTGAGGGGACTAAGAACAGAGAAGAAAGTGTGTCACCTTCTCTCCACACTTCCTGGCGAAATTTGCTGCCTACAGGAGATTAGGTGGTCTCAGAGCACTATAGTGGCGGCCCGCAGGATGTGGCCAGGCTGTATTTTTCTCTCACTAGGCCCCTCTGGCCGGGGGGGAGTAGCAACCCTGGTTAGGGGGCTGGTGGGAGAAATGCAGCAGACTCACAGTGACACCGAAGGGAGGTTCACGGTGATAGATATAGGTGAATCACAAAATAGGTGGAGGGTTATAAATGTATACGCACCAAATACAGAGACAGAAAGAAAAACACTGTTCACCAGGTTGAGCACATGGGCCACAGGGAGAGTTTTGTTAATAGGGGATTTTAATATCACATTGACACGGATGGACATTTCAACTAACAACAAATTTAAGGATGACAGCAGTAGAACACAACTAATACACCTAATCCCCGTACGGGCCAATGATTCCTTTTCGGGGTGGCAGTAGCTCAGTCTGTAGTGACTTGGGCTGGGAATCGGAGGGTCGCCAGTTCAAGTCCAGGTCGGACCAAAATGTGGAGAGTGGACTGGTAGCTGGAGAGGTGCCAGTTCCTCCTCCTGGGTACTGCCGAGGTGCCCTTGAGCAAGGCACCGAACCCCCAACTGCTCGGAGCGCCTGGATAAGGGGCAGCCCCCTCACTCTGACACCTCTCCTCTAATGCATGTGCATGTGTTTGTTTCATGACTTGTGTGTGTAATGTGCAATTGAAAAATATATATATACTAACAGAGTGAAAAAATGTAATTTCCCTCATTGAGGGATTAATAAAGGAATTCTTCTTCTTCTTCTTAATGCACCAGAACAACCTGGCCGAGGCCTGGAGGACGCTCCATCCATCGGCCAGGTTGTTCAGCAGACACCAAGTGGTGAAGGGGGTAATGAAAGGGTCTAGATTAGATCTGTGTTTGCTGTCGGTGGAGTTGATGCAGCAGCTGCTGGCTGTGTCGTACTCACCTCACCCTTGCAGTGATCATGACTCCCTGGAGGTGGTCTTCAGGCGCAGGGGCGGCCCTAGGAACGGGGGATCTTGGTGCCTGAACACTGCCATCCTGAGGGAGCCGGCTTTTGTTGGCAAAATCATGGGTCTCCTCTGTGTCTTACAGGATCGGCTCGTGACGGGAGACCTCTTTGAGGAGTGGCCAGCATTTAAACAGAGAGTCAGGTCGGCGGCAATAAGTTACTGCAAGCGTAGGGCGTGGCAGGGGAAGTTGAAGGTAGACAGCCTCACCAGGATCCTTCAACTGGAGGCCGACGCTGCCGCCGATGACCCTAACAGGGACTTAACCCTGTACCTCGCGGCCAAACACCAGCTGCACGCCTGGGATGAGGAGCGTTGCAGGGGTGCGAGCATCAGGGCCAAGGTTCGCACGCGGTGGAGGGCGAAACATCATCGGCTTTTTCTTGGTCTGGAGAAACTGCGTCAACAAAAAAAATCACATATCTGCTTTGACTAATTCCAGCGGCCAGATCAAACATGAAATAGATGCAGTTCTCCAGATCACGACAGAATTTTACTCAAACTTGTTCGCAGCCGAACCCACCTCACAGGTTGACCGTGACCCGGCGATCGGTGCCCTGAGCCGCTCCTTGACTCCGGAGAGCCGCTCATGGTGTGATTCCCCTCTCACCTTGAGTGAGGTGGAGTCCGCCATTGGTGGTCTCTCTGGAGGCAGGAGCCCGGGAGAGGATGGGCTGCCGGCAGATTTTTTTCAGACTTTTAAAAGGTCGCTTGCTCCCATCCTCTTACACGTCTACACAGCCATCATCGACCAGCGCAGAGTCCCCAGGGGGTTTGCATCTGGTCTCATCACTCTCCTTTTCAAAAATAAAGGTGAGAGGCATGACATCAAAAACTACAGACCAATCAGTCTATTAAACACCGACTATAAAATCCTGGCAAAGATCCTGGCAAACCGGCTGCGCCATGTGGTAGCAGAAGTAGTAAGTCCAAACCAGTCTTATGGTATCCCAGGCAGAGACATCTCCGACACTGTCCTCTCCCTCAGGTACCTCATTGGTCGCATGCAGAGGGAGGGTGGTCTTTACCTAGGCCTGGATTTTGAGAAAGCCTTTGACAGAGTCGACCACACCTTCCTCTGGGGGGTAATGCAGCAGATGGGGTTTGGGGAGGGCTTCATCTCCTCCATCCAGCTTCTTTATCATTCAGCGGCCAGCAAAGTGAAGGTCAACGGGCTCTTGACCAGCGCTTTTCCCATCAAGAGGTCAGTGCGACAGGGCTGCCCCCTGTCCGCGCTTCTCTTCAGCCTGGTCACTGAGCCTTTGACTCAGCTCTTGCTGGCCAATAACCAAATCAGAGGCATAATGACACCAGCGGGGGAGGAGGTGAAGGTCCTCCTTTATGCCGACGACACAAACATCACAGTGGGGAGAGGACAGTGTTGAACATGTACTCTATGAAGTCAAACGCTACTGCATGGCTTCCGGCGCCAGAATCAATGCCAGGAAGTCCACAGTCATGCTTCTTGGTGGAGTGACGAGACCAGCAACTCTAGGGGACTTTGAGCTGGTTGATGGGGAGGCTCGCATCCTGGGCGTCTTTTTGGGGAAGGACATCAATGCGGCGGCGGACCGAACTTGGGGGGTACTGGAGAACAAAGTCACCTCCAGGCTGAACCTGTGGAGGGCCCGTGCCCTGTCGCTCAGAGGTAAAGTGATTGTTGTTAACGCGCTCGTTTTGTCCATCTTGAATTTTGCCCTGGCTGTTCATGCCCTCCCCCCAGAGGTCCTGGCCAGGATCAACAGGGCGATCAGTGTTTTCCTGTGGAAACACGCGGTCAACACGGTCGCCCGAAACACCATCGTGGGTAGGCTGAAGGAGGGGGGGCTGAATTTGGTTGACCTCGAGTCCCGGAAGCATGCGTTCAGAGCCAGACTCGTGCAGCGCTTCCTCCTGAGATCTCACATGGCACCCTGGAAGAGCTTTTTCCAACAAGAGTTACACTCTTGTGGGAGGTATGGTGACATGAATCTCTGTCAGATCCTCCCACCGAGCCGGTACCAACATCTTGGGCTGCTGGAGAGAGAGATCATGGAGGCATGGCGTCTCTTGAGGCCCCTCCTCAGGGTCAACATCACGAGCAAGGCCCAGGCCCTCGGCCAACCGTTGCTCAACAACCCTGAAGTCACATACCGAGGACGGCCTTTCGTCCTGCCGACGCTCCACAAGGCCTCAATGGGGGCTCTGGGGGACGTCGTAGGGACGAACGGCCGCCGCCCCGTCCAGGGCGTTGTGTGGGAGCTGAGGAGGAAAGGGATTGAGGTCAAGGCAAAACAATTCGGAAGATCGCTGGCCACTCTTCGAACATGTGTCCCGTCCAGCTGGTTGGAGCCCTTGGGTGGAGGTGAGTGCGACACAGTGCAGATTGGGCCCCCTGATTTCCTCCTGGCTTCAGACTTGAAATCCACAGCTTTTGTAGAGCTAAGAACTGTCGCTCTGTATAGGGCCTTTGTCGACAGAGTCTGGAAGCCTCCTGCCTCAGAGAGGACCTGGGCCTCTCGCTTTCCTGGCCTAGACATCGCCAAGTTGTGGCTCAACATCGGTGAGGGGAGACTTCCAGACTCTGCTTTCAATACAGATTTCAAGCTGAGGCACAGGAGGATCATCACTGGGGTCCAGCTGCATCAAATTGATAGCAGCAAGTACAGCAGAGACTGTGCTGTATGTGGCGAATCTGCTGAAACTCTTGAACACCTGTTTTTGGAGTGTACTGTCTGCCAGTCTTTTCTTTCAGCAATACGAGACCTGCTAAGGAGACTCCTGCACTTGACCTGGGAGAGAGACGAGGACTGGAGGAAGGTCTTCCTCTTCGGGCTCCAGCCGCCTACCAGCCGGGCAGTCAGGGGAACCGCCAACCTCATCCTGAGCATTGCCAGACATACCATCTACCTCGCCAGAAACGCTGCCCTGCATAACGAAGGAAGAATCCACCATCTCAGACTCTTTGCCTCACTGCTCAAGGGTCACGTCACCATCTTGGCCCGCTGCGACAGCCCCGCATCACCTCCTGGTACAATGGAGAGCATCTGGCCCAGCTGCTGACGATAGACATCGACCCACCTGCCTGCACTTTGGGGTCTGGAGGCCGGCGGCCCTCCCCTTCTGTGCTGGGGGAGCAGTCACAACTAATAAGGCCAAGGGAGCCAGATTAGGATGAACCTCAATACTGCCAAGGCAGTTTCCCTGCCCTGGCAGCAAACAGAGACCTATTTTAGAACCTTTTAAAAACTTTGTGTGGTCAGGACGCTGCCACGGACTTTTGGCGAAAAAAAAAAAAAAAAAAATTTATGTCTATATGTCTCTTTTCACGTAATGAAATGTTTGAAAATATTTTTTTGATGAGTTATTTAATAAATAAAGATAAAAAAAAAACATACGTCTGATCTCGGAAGCTAAGCACGGTCGGGCCTGGTCAGTACTTGGATGGGAGACCGCCTGGGAATACCAGGTGCTGTAAGCTTTTCAACTGACGGTGGGAAAACTGCCAAAAAATGTCATCGCCTGTCAAAAAAGACAAAAACATCAATACAGCTCCAAAAAAGTTGTCAGAAAGACTTTGTGGCATCCTTAAAAGGCCCCTTTGTGACATTTGTTTTCGCTTACGGCCACACCAACCTGCATACGCCCGATCTCGTCTGATCTCGGAAGCTAAGCACGGACGGGCCTGGTCAGTACTTGGATGGGAGACCGCCTGGGAATACCAGGTGCTGTAAGCTTTTTAACTGACGGTGGGAAAACTGACAAAAAATGTCATCGCATGTCAAAAAAGAGAAAAACATCAATACAGCTCCAAAAAAGTTGTCAGAAAGATTTTGCGGCATCCTTAAAAGGCCCCTTTGTGGCGTTTGTTTTCGCTTACGGCCACACCAACCTGCATACTCCGGATCTCGTCTGATCTCTGAAGCGAAGCACGGACGGGCCTGGTCAGTACTTGGATGGGAGACCGCCTGGGAATACCAGGTGCTGTAAGTTTTTCAACTGACGGTGGGAAAACAAAATGTCATCGCATGTCAAAAAAGACAAAAACATCAATACAGCTCCAAAAAAGTCGTCAGAAAGACTTTGCGGCATCCTTAAAAGGCCCCTTTGTGGCATTTGTCTTCGCTTACGGCCACACCAACCTGCATACGCCCGATCTCGTCTGATCTCGGAGGCTAAGCACGGACGGGCCTGGTCAGTACTTGGATGGGAGACCGCCTGGGAATACCAGGTGCTGTAAGCTTTTCAACTGACGGTGGGAAAACTGACAAAAAATGTCATCGCATGTCAAAAAAGACAAAAACTTCAACACAGCTCCAAAAAAGTCATCAGAAAGCCTTTGCAGCATCCTTAAAAGGCCCCTTTGTGGCTTTTGTCTTCCATTACGGCCACACCAACCTGCATACGCCCGATCTCGTCTGATCTCGGACGCTAAGCACGGTCGGGCCTGGTCAGTACTTGGATGGGAGACTGCCTGGGAATACCAGGTGCTGTAAGCTTTTCAACTGACGGTGGGAAAACTGCCAAAAAATGTCATCGCATGTCAAAAAAGACAAAAACAATACATGTCGAAAAAGTCGTCAGAAAGACTTTGCGGCATCCTTAAAAGGCACCTTTGTGGCATTTGTCCGCTTACGGCCACACCAACCTGCATACGCCCGATCTCGTCTGATCTCGGAACCTAAGCACTGACGGGCCTGGTCAGTACTTGGATGGGAGACCGCCTGGGAATACCAGGTGCTGTAAGCTTTTCAACTGACGGTGGGAAAACTGCAAAAAATGTCATCGCCTGTCCAAAAAGACAAAAACATCAATACAGCTCCAAAAAGTCGTCAGAAAGACTTCGCGGCATCCTTAATAGGCCCCGTTGTGGCTTTTGCTTTCGCTTACGGCCACACCAACCTGCATACGCCCCATCTCGTCTGATCTCGGAAGCTAAGCACGGACGGGCCTGGTCAGTACTTGGATGGGAGATCGCCTGGGAATACCAGGTGCTGTAAACTTTTCAACTGACGGTGGGAAAACTGACAAAAAATGTCATCGCATGTCAAAAAAGACAAAAACATCAATCCAGCTCCAAAAAAGTCGTCAGAAAGACTTTGCGGCATCCTTAAAGGGCCTCTTTGTGGCATTTGTTTTCGCTTATGGCCACACCAACCTGCATACGTCCGATCTTGTCTGATCTCGGAAGCTAAGCACGGACGGGCCTGGCCAGTACTTGAATGGGAGACTGCCTGGGAATACCAGGTGCTGTAAGTTTTTCAACTGACGGTGGGAAAACTGCCAAAAAATGTCATCGCATGTCAAAAAAGACAAAAACATCAATACATCTCCAAAAAAGTCGTCAGAAAGACTTTGCGGCATCCTTAAAAGGCCCCTTTGTGGCATTTGGTTTCCCTTACGGCCACACCAACCTGCATACGCCCGATCTCGTCTGATTTCGGAGGCTAAGCACGGACGGGCCTGGTCAGTACTTGGATGGGAGACCGCCTGGGAATACCAGATGCTGTACGCTTTTCAACTGACGGTGGGAAAACTGCCAAAAATGTCATCGCATGTCAAAAAGACAAAAACATCAATACAGCTCCAAAAAGTTGTCAGAAAGACTTTGCGGCATCCTTAAAGGCCCCTTTGTGGCATTTGGTTTCGCTTACGGCCACACCAACCTGCATACGCCCGATCTCGTCTGATCTCGGAAGCTAAGCACGGACGGGCCTGGTCAGTACTTGGATGGGAGACCGCCTGGGAATACCAGGTGCTGTAAGCTTTTCAACTGACGGTGGGAAAACTGCCAAAAAATGTCATCGCATGTCAAAAAAGACAAAAACTTCAATACAGCTCCAAAAAAGTCGTCAGAAAGACTTTGCGGCATCCTTAAAAGGCCCCTTTGTGGCATTTCTTTTGGCTTACGGCCACACCAACCTGCATACGCCCGATCTCGTCTGATCTCGGAAGCTAAGCACGGACGGGCCTGGTCAGTACTTGGATGGGAGACCGCCTGGGAGTACCAGGTGCTGTAAGCTTTTCAACTGACGGTGGGAAAACTGCCAAAAAATGTCATCCCATGTCAAAAAAGACAAAAACAATACAGCTCCAAAAAAGTTGTCAGAAAGACTTTGCGGCATCCTTGAAAGGCCCCTTTGTGGCGTTTGTCTTAGCTTACGGCCACACCAACCTGCATACGCCCGATCTCGTCTGATCTCGGAAGCTAAGCACGGACGGGCCTGGTCAGTACTTGGATGGGAGACCGCCTGGGAATACCAGGTGCTGCAAGCTTTTCAACTGACGGTGGGAAAACTGCCAAAAAATGTCATCGCATGTCAAAAAGACAAAAACATCAATACAGCTCCAAAAAGTTGTCAGAAAGACTTTGCGGCATCCTTAAAAGGCCCCTTTGTGGCATTTGTTTTGGCTACGGCCACACCAACCTGCATATGCCCGATCTCGTCTGATCTCGGAAGCTAAGCACGGACGGGCCTGGTCAGTAGTTGGATGGGAGACCGCCTGGGAATACCAGGTGCTGGAAGCGTTTCAACTGACGGTGGGAAAACTGCCAAAAATGTCATCGCATGTCAAAAAGACAAAAACTTCAATACAGCTCCAAAAAGTCGTCAGAAAGACTTTGCGGCATCCTTAAAAGGCCCCTTTGTGGCATTTGTCTTCCATTACGGCCACACCAACCTGCATACGCCCGATCTCGTCTGATCTCGGAAGCTAAGCACGGACGGGCCTGGTCAGTACTTGGATGGGAGACCGCCTGGGAATACCAGGTGCTGTAAGCTTTTCAACTGACGGTGGGAAAACTGCCAAAAATGTCATCGCATGTCAAAAAGGCAAAAACTTCAATACAGCTCCAAAAAGTTGTCAGAAAGACTTTGCGGCATCCTTAAAAGGCCCCTTTGTGGCATTTGTCTTCGATTACGGCCACACCAACCTGCATACGCCCGATCTCGTCTGATCTCGGAAGCTAAGCACGGTCGGGCCTGGTCAGTACTTGGATGGGAGACCGCCTGGGAATACCAGGTGCTGTAAGCTTTTCAACTGAGGGTGGGAAAACTGCCAACAAATGTCATCGCATGTCAAAAAGACAAAAACTTCAATACAGCTCCAAACAGTCGTCAGAAAGACTTTGCGGCATCCTTAAATGGCCCCTTTGTGGCATTTGTCTTCGCTTACGGCCACACCAACCTGCATACGCCCGATCTCGTCTGATCTCGGAAGCTAAGCACGGACGGGCCTGGTCAGTACTTGGATGGGAGACCGCCTGGGAATACCAGGTGCTGTAAGCTTTTCAACTGACGGATGGAAAACTGCCAAAAAATGTCATCGCATGTGAAAAAAAGACAAAAACTTCAATACAGCTCCAAAAAAGTTGTCAGAAAGACTTTGTGGCATCCTTAAAAGGCCCCTTTGTGACATTTGTTTTCGCTTACGGCCACACCAACCTGCATACGCCAGATCTCGTCTGATCTCGGAAGCTAAGCACGGTCGGGCCTGGTCAGTACTTGGATGGGAGACCGCCTGGGAATACCAGGTGCTGTAAGCTTTTCAACTGACGGTGGGAAAACTGCCAAAAAATGTCATTGCACGTCAAAAAAGACAAAAACTTCAATACAGCTCCAAAAAAGTCGTCAAAAAGACTTTGCGGCATCCTTGAAAGGCCCCTTTGTGACATTTGTTTTCGCCTACGGCCACACCAACCTGCATAAGCCCGATCTCGTCTGAACTCGGAAGCTAAGCACGGATGGGCCTGGTCAGTACTTGGATGGGAGACCGCCTGGGAATACCAGGTGCTGTAAGCTTTTCAACTGACGGTGGGAAAACTGCCAAAAAATGTCATCGCATGTCAAAAAAGACAAAAACAATACAGCATGAAAAAGTCGACAGAAAGACTTTGCAGCATCCTTGAAAGGCCCCTTTGTGGCATGTGTCTTCGCTTACGGCGACACCAACCTGCATACATCTGATCTCGGAAGATAAGCACGGACGGGCCTGGTCAGTACTTGGATGGGAGACCGCCTGGCAATACCAGGTGCTATAAGCTTTTCAACTGACAGTGGGAAAACTGCCAACAAATGTCATCGCATGTCAAAAAACAAAAACAATACAGCTCCAAAAAGTTGTCAGAAAGACTTTGCGGCATCCTTAAAAGGCCCCTTTGTGGCATTTGTCTTAAACTTACGGCCACACCAACCTGCATATGCCCGATCTCGTCTGATCTCGGAAGCTAAGCACGGTCGGGCCTGGTCAGTACTTGGATGGGAGACCGCCTGGGAATACCAGGTGCTGTAAGCTTTTCAACTGACGGTGGGAAAACTGCCAAAAATGTCATCGCATGTCAAAAAGACAAAACAATACAGCTCCAAAAAGCGTTGTCAGAAAGACTTTGCGGCATCCTTAAAAGGCCCCTTTGTGACATTTGTTTTAAACTACGGCCACACCAACCTGCATACGCCCGATCTCGTCTGATCTCGGAAGCTAAGCACGGTCGGGCCTGGTCAGTACTTGGATGGGAGACCGCCTGGGAATACCAGGTGCTGTAAGCTTTTCAACTGACGGTGGGAAAACTGCCAAAAATGTCATCGCATGTCAAAAAGACAAAAACAATGCAGCATGAAAAAAGTCGTCAGAAAGACTTTGCGGCATCCTTAAAAGGCCCCTTTGTGGCATTTGTCTTAAACTACGGCCACACCAACCTGCATATCCTCTGATATCGGAAGCTAAGCACGGACGGGCCTGGTCAGTACTTGGATGGGAGACCGCCTGGCAATACAAGGTGCTGTAAGCTTTTCAACTGACAGTGGGAAAACTGCCGAAAAATGTCATCGCATGTCAAAAAGACAAAAACAATACAGCTCCAAAAAGTTGTCAGAAAGACTTTGCGGCATCCTTAAGAGGCCTCTTTGTGACATTTGTTTTCGCTACGGCCACACCAACCTGCATACGCCCGATCTCGTCTGATCTCGGAAGCTAAGCACGGTCGGGCCTGGTCAGTACTTGGATGGGAGACCGCCTGGGAATACCAGGTGCTGTAAGCTTTTCAACTGACGGTGGGAAAACTGCCAAAAAATGTCATCTCATGTCAAAATAGAGAAAAACCAATACAGCTTCAAAAAGTTGTCAGAAAGACTTTGCGGCATCCTTAAAAGGCCCCTTTGTGACATTTGTTTTAAACTACGGCCACACCAACCTGCATACACCCGATCTCGTCTGATCTCGGAAGCTAAGCACGGTCGGGCCTGGTCAGTACTTGGATGGGAGACCGCCTGGGAATACCAGGTGCTGTAAGCTTTTCAACTGACGGTGGGAAAACTGCCAAAAATGTCATCGCATGTCAAAAAGACAAAAACAATACAGCATGAAAAAAGTCGTCAGAAAGACTTTGCGGCATCCTTGAAAGGCCCCTTTGTGGCATTTGTCTTCGCTTACGGCCACACCAACCTGCATACATCTGATCTCGGAAGCTAAGCACGGACGGGCCTGGTCAGTACTTGGATGGGAGACCGCCTGGCAATACCAGGT
>CM056550.1:10123517-10139463 GCA_029721515.1 Synanceia verrucosa | reverse complement strand
ACCATCAGTTGAAAAGCTTACAGCACCTGGTATTCCCAGGCGGTTTCCCATCCAAGTACTGACCAGGCCCGTCCGTGCTTAGCCTCTGAGATCAGACGAGATCGGGCGTATGCAGGTTGGTGTGGCCGTAAGCTAAAACAAATGCCACAAAAGGGCCTTTTAAGGATGCCGCAAAGTCTTTCTGACGACTTTTTTCAAGCTGTACTGTTTTTGTCTTTTTTGACATGCGATGACATTTTTTGGCAGTTTTCCCACCGTCACTTGAAAAGCTTACAGCACCTGGTGTTCCCAGGCGGTCTCCCATCCAAGTACTGACCAGTCCCGTCCGTGCTCAGCTTCCGAGATCAGACGTTTGCAGGTTGGTGTGGACGTAAGCGAAGACAAATGCCACAAAGGGGCCTTTTCAGGATGCCGCAAAGTCTTTCTGACGACTTTTTTGGGGCTGTATTGATGTTTTTGTCTTTTTTGACAAGCGATGACATTTTTTGGCAGTTTTCCCACCGTCAGTTGAAAAGCTTACAGCACCTGGTATTCCCAGGCGGTCTCCCATCCAAGTACTGACCAGGCCCATCCGTGCTTAGCTTCCGAGATCAGACGAGATCAGGCGTATGCAGGTAGGTGTGGCCGCAAGCGAAGACAAACGCCACAAAGGAGCCCTTTAAGGATGCCGCAAAGTCTTTCTGACGACTTTTTTGGAGCTGTATTGAAGTTTTTGTCTTTTTTGACATGCAATGACATTTTTTGGCAGTTTTCCCACTGTCAGTTGAAAAGCTTACAGCACCTGGTATTGTCAGGCGGTCTCCCATCCAAGTACTGACCAGGCCCGTCCGTGCTTAGCTTCTGAGATCAGAGGAGATCGGGCGTATGCAGGTTGGTGTGGCCGTAAGCGAAGACAAACGCCACAAAGGGGCCTTTTAAGGATGCCGCAAAGCCTTTCTGACGACTTTTTTGGAGCTGTATTGATGTTTTTGCCTTTTTTGACAGGCGATGACATTTGTTGGCAGTTTTCCCACCATCAGTTGAAAAGCTTACAGCACCTGGTATTCACAGGCGGTCTCCCATCCAAGTACTGACCAGGCCCGTCCGTGCTTAGCTTCCAAGATCAGACGAGATCGGGCGTATGCAGGTTGGTGTGGCCGTAAGCAAAACCAAATGCCACAAAGGGGGCTTTTAAGGATGCCGCAAAGTCTTTCTGACGACTTTTTTGGAGATGTATTTGTCTTGTATGACATGCGATGACATTTTTTGGCAGTTTTCCCACCGTCAGTTGAAAAGCTTACAGCACCTGGTATTCCCAGGCGGTCTCCCATCCAAGTACTGACCAGGCCCGTCCGTGCTTAGCTTCCGAGATCAGACGAGATCGGGCGTATGAAGGTTGGTGTGGCCGTAAGCGAAACCAAAGGCCACAAAGGGGCCTTTTAAGGATGCCGCAAAGTCTTTCTGACGACTTTTTTGGAGATGTATTGATGTTTCTGTCTTTTTTGACATGCGATGACATTTTTTGTCAGTTTTCCCACCGTCAGTTGAAAAGCTTACAGCACCTGGTATTCCCAGGCGGTATCCCATCCAAGTACTGACCAGGCCCGTCCGTGCTTAGCTTCCGAGAGCAGACGAGATCGGGCGTATGCAGGTAGGTGTGGCCGCATCGAAAACAAAGGCCACAAAGGAGCCCTTTAAGGATGCCGCAAAGTCTTTCTGACGACTTTTTTGGAGATGTATTGATGTTTTTGTCTTTTTTGACATGCGATGACATTTTTTGGCAGTTTTCCCACCGTCAGTTGAAAAGCTTACAGCACCTGGTATTCCCAGGCGGTATCCCATCCAAGTACTGACCAGGCCCGTCCGTGCTTAGCTTCCGAGATCAGACGAGATCGGGCGTATGCAGGTTGGTGGGGCCGTAAGCGATGACAAACGCCACAAAGGGGCCTTTTAAGGATGCCGCAAAGTCTTTCTGACGACTTTTTTCAAGCTGTATTGTTTTTGTCTTTTTTGACATGCGATGACATTTTTTGTCAGTTTTCCCACTATCAGTTGAAAAGCTTACAGCACCTGGTATTGCCAGGCGGTCTCCCTTCCAAGTACTGACCAGGCCCGTCCGTGCTTAGCTTCTGAGATCAGACGAGATCAGGCGTATGCAGGTTGGTGTGGCCGTAAGCGAAGACAAAAGCCACAAAGGGGCCTTTTAAGGATGCCGCAAAGTCTTTCTGACGACTTTTTTGGAGCTGTATTGTTTTTGTCTTTTTTGACAGGCGATGACATTTTTTGGCAGTTTTCCCACCGTCAGTTGAAAAGCTTACAGCACCTGGTATTCCCAGGCGGTCTCCCATCCAAGGACTGACCAAGCCCGACCGTGCTTAGCTTCCGAGATCAGATGAGATCGGGCGTATGCAGGTTGGTGTGGCCGTAAGGGAAAAAAAAGCCACAAAGGGGCCTTTTAAGGATGCCGCAAAATCTTTCTGACGACTTTTTTGGAGCTGTATTGATGTTTTTCTCTTTTTTGACATGCGATGACATTTTTTGTCAGTTTTCCCACCGTCAGTTGAAAAGCTTACAGCACCTGGTATTTCCAGGCCCGTCCGTGCTTAGCTTCCGAGATCAGACGAAATCGGGCGTATGCAGGTTGGTGTGGCCGTAAGCGAAGACAAATGCCACAAAGGGGCCTTTTAAGGATGCCGCAAAGGCTTTCTGACGACTTTTTTCAAGCTGTATTGTTTTTGTCTTTTTTGACATGCGATGACATTTTTTTGGCAGTTTTCCCACCGTCAGTTGAAAAGCTTATAGCACCTGGTATTCCCAGGCGGTCTCCCATTCAAGTACTGACCAGTCCCGTCCGTGCTTAGCTTCCGAGATCAGAGGAGATCTGGCGTATGCAGGTTGGTGTGGACGTAAGCGAAGACAAATGCCACAAAGGGGCCTTTTAAGGATGCCGCAAAGTCTTTCTGACGACTTTTTTGGGGCTGTATTGATGTTTTTGTCTTTTTTGACAGGCGATGACATTTTTTGGCAGTTTTCCCACCGTCAGTTGAAAAGCTTACAGCACCTGGTATTCCCAGGCGGTCTCCCATCCAAGTACTGACCAGTCCCGTTCGTTCTTAGCTTCCGAGATCAGACGAGATCAGGCGTATGCAGGTTGGTGTGGCCGTAAGCGAAAACAAATGCCACAAAGGGGCCTTTTAAGGATGCCGCAAAGTCTTTCTGACGACTTTTTTGGAGCTGTATTAAAGTTTTTGTTTGTTTTTGACATGCAATGACATTTTTTGTCAGTTTTCCCACTGTCAGTTGAAAAGCTTACAGCACCTGGTATTGCCACGCTGTCTCCCATCTAAGTACTGACCAGGCCCTTCCGTGCGTAGCTTCTGAGATCAGACGAGATCGGGCGTATGCAGGTTGGTGTGGCCGTAAGCGAAGACAAAAGCCACAAAGGGGCCTTTTAAGGATGCCGCAAAGTCTTTCTGACGACTTTTTTGGAGCTGTATTGTTTTTGTCTTTTTTGACAGGCGATAACATTTTTTGGCAGTTTTCCCACCGTCAGTTGAAAAGCTTACAGCTCCTGGTATTCCCAGGCGGTCTCCCATCCAAGGACTGACCAAGCCCGACCGTGCTTAGCTTCCGAGATCAGATGAGATCGGGCGTATGCAGGTTGGTGTGGCCGTAAGGGAAAAAAAAGCCACAAAGGGGCCTTTTAAGGATGCCGCAAAATCTTTCTGACGACTTTTTTGGAGCTGTATTGATGTTTTTCTCTTTTTTGACATGCGATGACATTTGTTGTCAGTTTTCCCACCGTCAGTTGAAAAGCTTACAGCACCTGGTATTTCCAGGCCCGTCTGTGCTTAGCTTCCGAGATCAGACGAAATCGGGCGTATGCAGGTTGGTGTGGCCGTAAGCGAAGACAAATGCCACAAAGGGGCCTTTTAAGGATGCCGCAAAGGCTTTCTGACGACTTTTTTCAAGCTGTATTGTTTTTGTCTTTTTTGACATGCGATGACATTTTTTTGGCAGTTTTCCCACCGTCAGTTGAAAAGCTTATAGCACCTGGTATTCCCAGGCGGTCTCCCATTCAAGTACTGACCAGTCCCGTCCGTGCTTAGCTTCCGAGATCAGAGGAGATCTGGCGTATGCAGGTTGGTGTGGACGTAAGCGAAGACAAATGCCACAAAGGGGCCTTTTAAGGATGCCGCAAAGTCTTTCTGACGACTTTTTTGGGGCTGTATTGATGTTTTTGTCTTTTTTGACAGGCGATGACATTTTTTGGCAGTTTTCCCACCGTCAGTTGAAAAGCTTACAGCACCTGGTATTCCCAGGCGGTCTCCCATCCAAGTACTGACCAGTCCCGTTCGTTCTTAGCTTCCGAGATCAGACGAGATCAGGCGTATGCAGGTTGGTGTGGCCGTAAGCGAAAACAAATGCCACAAAGGGTCCTTTTAAGGATGCCGCAAAGTCTTTCTGACGACTTTTTTGGAGCTGTATTAAAGCTTTTGTTTTTTTTTGACATGCAATGACATTTTTTGTCAGTTTTCCCACTGTCAGTTGAAAAGCTTACAGCACCTGGTATTGCCACGCTGTCTCCCATCCAAGTACTGACCAGGCCCGTCCGTGCTTAGCTTCTGAGATCAGACGAGATCGGGCGTATGCAGGTTGGTGTGGCCGTAAGCGATGACAAACGCCACAAAGGGGCCTTTTAAGGATGCCGCAAAGTCTTTCTGACGACTTTTTTCAAGCTGTATTGTTTTTGTCTTTTTTGACATGCGATGACATTTTTTGTCAATTTTCCCACTATCAGTTGAAAAGCTTACAGCACCTGGTATTGCCAGGCGGTCTCCCTTCCAAGTACTGACCAGGCCCGTCCGTGCTTAGCTTCTGAGATCAGACGAGATCAGGCGTATGCAGGTTGGTGTGGCCGTAAGCGAAGACAAAAGCCACAAAGGGGCCTTTTAAGGATGCCGCAAAGTCTTTCTGACGACTTTTTTGGAGCTGTATTGTTTTTGTCTTTTTTGACAGGCGATGACATTTTTTGGCAGTTTTCCCACCGTCAGTTGAAAAGCTTACAGCACTTGGTATTCCCAGGCAGTCTCCCATTCAAGTACTGACCAGGCCCGTCCGTGCTTAGCTTCCGAGATCAGATGAGATCGGGCGTATGCAGGTTGGTGTGGCCGTAAGGGGGAAAAAAGCCACAAAGGGGCCTTTTAAGGATGCCGCAAAATCTTTCTGACGACTTTTTTGGAGCTGTATTGATGTTTTTCTCTTTTTTGACATGCGATGACATTTTTTGTCAGTTTTCCCACCGTCAGTTGAAAAGCTTACAGCACCTGGTATTTCCAGGCCCGTCCGTGCTTAGCTTCCGAGATCAGACGAAATCGGGCGTATGCAGGTTGGTGTGGCCGTAAGCGAAAACAAATGCCACAAAGGGGCCTTTTAAGGATGCCGCAAAGGCTTTCTGACGACTTTTTTCAAGCTGTATTGTTTTTGTCTTTTTTGACATGCGATGACATTTTTTTGGCAGTTTTCCCACCGTCAGTTGAAAAGCTTATAGCACCTGGTATTCCCAGGCGGTCTCCCATTCAAGTACTGACCAGTCCCGTCCGTGCTTAGCTTCCGAGATCAGAGGAGATCTGGCGTATGCAGGTTGGTGTGGACGTAAGCGAAGACAAATGCCACAAAGGGGCCTTTTAAGGATGCCGCAAAGTCTTTCTGACGACTTTTTTGGGGCTGTATTGATGTTTTTGTCTTTTTTGACAGGCGATGACATTTTTTGGCAGTTTTCCCACCGTCAGTTGAAAAGCTTACAGCACCTGGTATTCCCAGGCGGTCTCCCATCCAAGTACTGACCAGTCCCGTTCGTTCTTAGCTTCCGATATCAGACGAGATCAGGCGTATGCAGGTTGGTGTGGCCGTAAGCCAAAACAAATGCCACAAAGGGGCCTTTTAAGGATGCCACAAAGTCTTTCTGACGACTTTTTTGGAGCTGTATTAAAGCTTTTGTTTTTTTTTTGACATGTAATGACATTTTTTGTCAGTTTTCCCACTGTCAGTTGAAAAGCTTACAGCACCTGGTATTGCCACGCTGTCTCCCATCCAAGTACTGACCAGGCCCTTCCGTGCGTAGCTTCTGAGATCAGACGAGATCGGGCGTATGCAGGTTGGTGTGGCCGTAAGCGAAGACAAACGCCACAAAGGGGCCTTTTAAGGATGCCGCAAAGTCTTTCTGACGACTTTTTTGGAGCTGTATTAAAGCTTTTGTTTTTTTTTGACATGTAATGACATTTTTTGTCAGTTTTCCCACTGTCAGTTGAAAAGCTTACAGCACCTGGTATTGCCACGCTGTCTCCCATTCAAGTACTGACCAGTCCCGTCCGTGCTTAGCTTCCGAGATCAGAGGAGATCTGGCGTATGCAGGTTGGTGTGGACGTAAGCGAAGACAAATGCCACAAAGGGGCCTTTTAAGGATGCCGCAAAGTCTTTCTGACAACTTTTTTGGGGCTGTATTGATGTTTTTGTCTTTTTTGACAGGCGATGACATTTTTTGGCAGTTTTCCCACCGTCAGTTGAAAAGCTTACAGCACCTGGTATTCCCAGGCGGTCTCCCATCCAAGTACTGACCAGTCCCGTTCGTTCTTAGCTTCCGAGATCAGACGAGATCAGGCGTATGCAGGTTGGTGTGGCCGTAAGCGAAAACAAATGCCACAAAGGGGCCTTTTAAGGATGCCGCAAAGTCTTTCTGACGACTTTTTTGGAGCTGTATTAAAGCTTTTGTTTTTTTTTGACATGCAATGACATTTTTTGTCAGTTTTCCCACTGTCAGTTGAAAAGCTTACAGCACCTGGTATTGCCACGCTGTCTCCCATCCAAGTACTGACCAGGCCCTTCCGTGCGTAGCTTCTGAGATCAGACGAGATCGGGCGTATGCAGGTTGGTGTGGCCGTAAGCGAAGACAAACGCCACAAAGGGGCCTTTTAAGGATGCCGCAAAGTCTTTCTGACGACTTTTTTGGAGCTGTATTAAAGCTTTTGTTTTTTTTTGACATGTAATGACATTTTTTGTCAGTTTTCCCACTGTCAGTTGAAAAGCTTACAGCACCTGGTATTGCCACGCTGTCTCCCATTCAAGTACTGACCAGTCCCGTCCGTGCTTAGCTTCCGAGATCAGAGGAGATCTGGCGTATGCAGGTTGGTGTGGACGTAAGCGAAGACAAATGCCACAAAGGGGCCTTTTAAGGATGCCGCAAAGTCTTTCTGACAACTTTTTTGGGGCTGTATTGATGTTTTTGTCTTTTTTGACAGGCGATGACATTTTTTGGCAGTTTTCCCACCGTCAGTTGAAAAGCTTACAGCACCTGGTATTCCCAGGCGGTCTCCCATCCAAGTACTGACCAGTCCCGTTCGTTCTTAGCTTCCGAGATCAGACGAGATCGGGGGTATGCAGGTAGGTGTGGCCGTAAGCGAAAACAAATGCCACAAAGGAGCCTTTTAAGGATGCCGCAAAGTCTTTCTGACGACTTTTTTGGAGCTGTATTAAAGTTTTTATTTTTTTTGACATGCAATGACATTTTTTGTCAGTTTTCCCACTGTCAGTTGAAAAGCTTACAGCACCTGGTATTGCCACGCTGTCTCCCATCCAAGTACTGACCAGGCCCTTCCGTGCGTAGCTTCTGAGATCAGACGAGATCGGGCATATGCAGGTTGGTGTGGCCGTAAGCGAAGACAAATGCCACAAAGGGGCCTTTTAAGGATGCCTCAAAGTCTTTCTGACGACTTTTTTGGAGCTGTATTGTTTTTGTCTTTTTTGACATGCGATGACATTTTTTGGCAGTTTTCCCACCGTCAGTTGAAAAGCTCACAGCACCTGGTATTCCCAGGCAGTCTCCCATCCAAGTACTGACCAGGCCCGTCCGTGCTTAGCTTCCGAGATCAGACAAGATCGGGCGTATGCAGGTAGGTGTGGCCTCAAGCGAAAACAAACGCCACAAAGGAGCCCTTTAAGGATGCCGCAAAGTCTTTCTGACGACTTTTTTGGAGCTGTATTGATGTTTTTGTCTTTTTTGACAGGCGATGACATTTTTTGGCAGTTTTCCCACTGTCAGTTGAAAAGCTTATAGCACCTGGTATTGCCAGGCGGTCTCCCATCCAAGTACTGACCAGGCCCGTCCGTGCTTAGCTTCCGAGATCAGACAAATGCAGGTTGGTGTGGCCGTAAGCGAAAAAAAATGTCACAAAGGGGCCTTTTAAGGATGCCGCAAAGTCTTTTTGAAGACTTTTTTGGAGCTGTATTGAAGTTTTTGTCTTTTTTGACGTGCAATGGCATTTTTTGTCAGTTTTCCCACCGTCAGTTGAAAAGCTTACAGCACCTGGTATTGCCAGGCGGTCTCCCATCGAAGTACTGACCAGGCCCGTCCGTGCTTAGCTTCTGAGATCAGACGAGATCGGGCGTATGCAGGTTGTTGTGGCCGTAAGCAAAGACATCTGCCACAAAGGGGCCTTTTAAGGATGCCGCAAAGTCTTTCTGACGACTTTTTTGGAGTTGTATTGATGTTTTTGTCTTTTATGACATGCGATGACATTTTTTGGCAGTTTTCCCACCGTCATCTGAAAAGCTTACAGCACCTGGTATTCCCAGGCGGTCTCCCATCCAAGTACTGACCAGGCCCGTCCGTGCTTAGCTTCCGAGATCAGACGAGATCGGGCGTATGCAGGTTGGTGTGGCCGTAAGTGAAGACAAATGCCACAAAGGGGCTTTTTAAGGATGCCGCAAAGTCTTTCTGACGACTTTTTTGGAGATGTATTGATGTTTTTGTCTTTTATGACATGCGATGACATTTTTTGGCAGTTTTCCCACCGTCATCTGAAAAGCTTACAGCACCTGGTATTCCCAGGCGGTCTCCCATCCAAGTACTGACCAGGCCCGTCCGTGCTTAGCTTCCGAGATCAGACGAGATCGGGCGTATGCAGGTAGGTGTGGCCGTAAGCGAAACCAAAAGCCACAAAGGAGCCTTTTAAGGATGCCGCAAAGTCTTTCTGACGACTTCTTTGGAGCTGTATTAAAGTTTTTATTTTTTTTGACATGCAATGACATTTTTTGTCAGTTTTCCCACTGTCAGTTGAAAAGCTTACAGCACCTGGTATTGCCACGCTGTCTCCCATCCAAGTACTGACCAGGCCCTTCCGTGCGTAGCTTCTGAGATCAGACGAGATCGGGCGTATGCAGGTTGGTGTGGCCGTAAGCGAAGACAAACGCCACAAAGGGGCCTTTTAAGGATGCCGCAAAGTCTTTCTGACGACTTTTTTGGAGCTGTATTGTTTTTGTCTTTTTTGACATGCGATGACATTTTTTGGCAGTTTTCCCACCGTCAGTTGAAAAGCTTACAGCACCTGGTATTCCCAGGCAGTCTCCCATCCAAGTACTGACCAGGCCCGTCCGTGCTTAGCTTCCGAGATCAGACAAGATCGGGCGTATGCAGGTAGGTGTGGCCTCAAGCGAAAACAAACGCCACAAAGGAGCCCTTTAAGGATGCCGCAAAGTCTTTCTGACGACTTTTTTGGAGCTGTATTGATGTTTTTGTCTTTTTTGACAGGCGATGACATTTTTTGGCAGTTTTCCCACTGTCAGTTGAAAAGCTTACAGCACCTGGTATTCCCAGGCTGTCTCCCATCCAAGTACTCACCAGGCCCGTCCGTGCTTAGCTTCCGAGATCAGACGTATGCAGGTTGGTGTGGCCGTAAGCGAAAACAAATGTCACAAAGGGGCCTTTTAAGGATGCCGCAAAGTCTTTTTGACAACTTTTTTGGAGCTGTATTGAAGTTTTTGTCTTTTTTGACGTGCAATGACATTTTTTGTCAGTTTTCCCACCGTCAGTTGAAAAGCTTACAGCACCTGGTATTGCCAGGCGGTCTCCCATCCAAGTACTGACCAGGCCCGTCCGTGCTTAGCTTCTGAGATCAGACGAGATCGGGCGTATGCAGGTTGGTGTGGCCGTAAGCTAAAACAAATGCCACAAAGGGGCCTTTTAAGGATGCCGCAAAGGCTTTCTGACGACTTTTTTGGAGCTGTATTGAAGTTTTTGTTTTTTTTGACATGCGATGACATTTTTTGGCAGTTTTCCCACCGTCAGTTGAAAAGCTTACAGGACCTGGTATTCCCAGGCGGTCTCCCATCCAAGTACTGACCAGGCCCGTCCGCGCTTAGCTTCCGAGATCAGATGAGATCGGGCGTATGCAGGTTGGTGTGGCCGTAAGCAAAAACAAATGTCACAAAGGGGCCTTTTAAGGATGCCGCAAAGTCTTTTTGACGACTTTTTTGGAGCTGTATTGAAGTTTTTGTCTTTTTTGACATGCAATGACATTTTTTGTCAGTTTTCCCACCGTCAGTTGAAAAGCTTACAGCACCTGGTACTCCCAGGCGGTCTCCCATCCAAGCACGGACCAAGCCCGTCTGTGCTTAGCTTCCGAGATCGGGCGTATGCAGGTTGGTGTGGCCGTAAGCTAAAACAAATGCCACAAAGGGGCCTTTTAAGGATGCCGCAAATTCTTCCTGACGACTTTTTTGGAGCTGCATTGAAGTTTTTGTCTTTTTTGACGTGCGATGACATTTTCTGGCAGTTTTCCCACCGTCAGTTGAAAAGCTTACAGCACCTGGTATTCCCAGGCGGTCTCTCATCAAAGTACTGACCAGGCCCGTCCGTGCTTAGCCTCCGAGATCAGACGAGATCGGGCGTATGCAGGTTGGTGTGGCCGTAAGCGAAACCAAATGCCACAAAGGGGCCTTTTAAGGATGCCGCAAAGTCTTTCTGATAACTTTTTTGGAGATGTATTGATGTTTTTGTCTTTTATGACATGGGATGACATTTTTTGGCAGTTTTCCCACCGTCAGTTGAAAAGCTTACAGCACCTGGTATTGCCAGGCGGTCTCCCATCCAAGTACTGACCAGGCCCGTCCGTGCTTAGCTTCTGAGATCAGACGAGATCGGGCGTATGCAGGTTGTTGTGGCCGTAAGCAAAGACATCTGCCACAAAGGGGCCTTTTAAGGTTGCCGCAAAGTCTTTCTGACGACTTTTTTGGAGCTGTATTGTTTTTGTCTTTTTTGACATGCGATGACATTTTTTGGCAGTTTTCCCACCGTCAGTTGAAAAGCTTACAGGACCTGGTATTCCCAGGCGGTCTCCCACCCAAGTACTGACCAGGCCCGTCCGTGCTTAGCTTTCGAGATCCGACGAGATCGGGCGTATGCAGGTTGGTGTGGCCGGAAGCGAAAACAAATGTCACAAAGGGGCCTTTTTAGGATGCCGCAAAGTCTTTCTGACGACTTTTTTGGAGCTGTATTGTTTTTGTCTTTTTTGACATGCGATGACATTTTTTGGCAGTTTTCCCACCGTCAGTTGAAAAGCTTACAGCACCTGGTACTCCCAGGCGGTCTCCCATCCAAGCACGGACCAAGCCCGTCTGTGCTTAGCTTCCGAGATCAGACGAGATCGGGCGTATGCGGGTTGGTGTGGCCGTAAGCTAAAACAAATGTCACAAAGGGGCCTTTTAAGGATGCCGCAAAGTCTTTCTGATGACTTTTTTGGAGATGTATTGATGTTTTTGTCTTTTTTGACAGGCGATGACATTTTTTGGCAGTTTTCCCACCGTCAGTTGAAAAGCTTACAGCACCTGGTATTCCCAGGCGGTCTCCCATCCAAGTACTGACCAGGGCTGACCGTGTTTAGCTTCCGAGATCAGACGAGATCGGGCATATGCAGGTTGGTGTGGCCGTAAGGGAAGAAAAAGCCACAAAGGGTCCTTTTAAGGATGCCGCAAAATCTTTCTGACGACTTTTTTGGAGCTGTATTGATGTTTTTCTCTTTTTTGACATGCGATGACATTTTTTGGCAGTTTTCCCACCGTCAGTTAAAAAGCCTACAGCACCTGGTATTCCCAGGCCCGTCCGTGCTTAGCTTCCGAGATCAGACGAGATCGGGCGTATGCAGGTTGGTGTGGCCGTAAGCCAAAACAAATGCCACAAAGGGGCCTTTTAAGGATGCCGCAAATTCTTCCTGACGACTTTTTTGGAGCTGTATTGAAGTTTTTGTCTTTTTTGACATGCGATGACATTTTTTGGCAGTTTTCCCACCGTCAGTTGAAAAGCTTACAGCACCTGGTATTCGCAGGCGGTCCCCCATCCAAGTACTGACCAGGCCCGACCGTGCTTAGCTTCCGAGATCAGACGAGATCGGGCGTATGCAGGTTGGTGTGGCCGTCAGCGAAGACAAATGCCACAAAGGGGCCTTTTAAGGATGCCGCAAAGTCTTTCTGACGACTTTTTTGGAGCTGTATTGTTTTTGTCTTTTTTGACATGCGATGACATTTTTTGGCAGTTTTCCCACCGTCAGTTAAAAAGCTTACAGCACCTGGTATTCCCAGGCGGTCTCCCATCCAAGTACTGACCAGGCCCGTCCGTGCTTAGCTTCCCAGATCAGACGAGATCGGGTGTATGCAGGTAGGTGTGGCCGTAAGCGAAAACAAACGCCACAAAGGAGCCTTTTAAGGATGCCGCAAAGTCTTTCTGACAACTTTTTTGGGGCTGTATTGATGTTTTTGTCTATTTTGACAGGCGATGACATTTTTTGGCAGTTTTCCCACCGTCAGTTGAAAAGCTTACAGCACCTGGTATTCGCAGGCGGTCTCCCATCCAAGTACTGACCAGGCCCGTCCGTGCTTAGCTTACGAGATCAGACGAGATCGGGCGTATGCAGGTTGGTGTGGCCGTAAGCAAAAACAAATGTCACAAAGGGGTCTTTTAAGGATGCCGCAAAGTCTTTTTGACGACTTTTTTGGAGCTGTATTGAAGTTTTTGTCTTTTTTGACGTGCAATGACATTTTTTGGCAGTTTTCCCACCGTCAGTTGAAAAGCTTACAGCACCTGGTATTCCCAGGCGGTCTCCCATCTAAGTACTGACCAGGCCCGACCTTTCTTAGCTTCCGAGATCAGACGAGATCGGGCGTATGTAGGTTGGTGTGGCCGTAAGTGAAAACAAATGTCACAAAGGGGCCTTTTTAGGATGCCGCATATTTTTTCTGACAACTTTTTTGGAGCTGTTTTGTTTTTGTCTTTTTTGACATGCGATGACATTTTTTGGCAGTTTTCCCACCGTCAGTTGAAAAGCTTACAGCACCTGGTATTGCCAGGCGGTCTCCCATCCAAGTACTGACCAGGCCCGTCCGTGCTTAGCTTCCGAGATCAGATGTATGCAGGTTGGTGTGGCCGTAAGCGAAGACAAATGCCACAAAGGGGCCTTTCAAGGATGCCGCAAAGTCTTTCTGACGACTTTTTTCACGCTGTATCGTTTTTGTCTTTTTTGACATGCGATGACATTTTTTGGCAGTTTTCCCACCGTCAGTTGAAAAGCTTACAGCACCTGGTATTCCCAGGCGGTCTCCCATGCAAGTACTGAGCAGTCCCGTCCGTGCTTAGCTTCCGAGATCAGACGAGATCGGGCGTATGCAGGTTGGTGTGGCCGCAAGCGAAACCAAATGCCACAAAGGGGCCTTTTAAGGATGCCGCAAAGTCTTTCTGACGACTTTTTTGGAGCTGTATTGAAGTTTTTGTCTTTTTTGACATGCGATGACATTTTTTGGCAGTTTTCCCACCATCAGTTGAAAAGCTTACAGCACCTGGTATTCCCAGGCGGTCTCCCATCTAAGTACTTACCAGGCCCGTCCGTGCTTAGCCTCCGAGATCAGACGAATGCAGGTTGGTGTGGCCGTAAGCGAAACCAAATGCCACAAAGGGGCCTTTTAAGGATGGCGCAAAGTCTTTCTGACGACTTCTTTGGAGATCTATTGATGTTTTTGTCTTTTATGACATGGGATGACATTTTTTGGCAGTTTTCCCACCGTCAGTTGAAAAGCTTACAGCACCTGGTATTCCCAGGCGGTCTCCCATCCAAGTACTGACCAGGCCCGTCCGTGCTTAGCCTCCGAGATCAGACGAGATCGGGCGTATGCAGGTTGGTGTGGCCGTAAGCGAAGACAAATGCCACAAAGAGGCCTCTTAAGGATGCCGCAAAGTCTTTCTGACAAGATTTTTGTAGCTTTTTTGTTTTTGTCTTTTTTGACATGCGATGACATTTTTTGGCAGTTTTCCCACTGTCAGTTGAAAAGCTTATAGCACCTGGTATTGCCAGGCAGTCTCCCATCCAAGTACTGACCCGGCCCGTCCGTGCTTAGCTTCCGAGATCAGACGAATGCAGGTTGGTGTGGCCGTCAGCGAAGACAAATGTCACAAAGGACCCTTTTAAGGATGCCGCAAAGTCTTTCTGACAACTTTTTTGGGGCTGTATTGATGTTTTTGTCTTTTTTGACAGGCGATGACATTTTTGGCAGTTTTCCCACCGTCAGTTGAAAAGCTTACAGCACCTGGTATTCCCAGGCGGTCCCCAGCCAAGTACTGACCAGGCCCGACCGCGCTCAGCTTCCGAGATCAGACGTGATCGGGTTTAGTGTGGCTTGTGTTGCCTTTTGCGAACACAAATGTCACAAAGGGGCATTTTAAGGATGCCGCAAAGTCTTTCTGACAACTTTTTTGAAGCTGTATTGTTTTGTCTTTTTGACATGCGATGACATTTTTGGCAGTTTTCCCACCGTCAGTTGAAAAGCTTACAGCACCTGGTATTCCCAGGCGGTCTCCCCATCCAAGTACTGATCAGGCCCGCTGGTGCTTAGCTTCCGAGGAATCAGACGAGATCGGGCATATGCATTTTTTTTTTTCTCTTTATTTCTCTTTTTGTGAACAATCAAACAATCACAAAAACACACACATAATATTCACAAATCCTCCACCACCCAGAACACAAAAAATCAGGAGTATTTACATTGTAGAACTATTTTACATACATGATTTATTACACATATTTTTATGTTACAAAACAAAAAAAAAAACAAACAAACCAAACACACCACATTGATTACCACATTGTCAAAGTGTGACACCAATCCCCCCCATCTCCCTCGATTGTGATGAACGTGCTCCCCTCCACAAACGCCTTTGTCCGAAATCATCCCCATCAATACGCAACTGCAAATCAGGTGTGTATATCACTACAGATCAGTCTTTTGAAAATTATTCAAAGCATACAAATCTCCTCCTCTCATATTAGGCCAAGTTCCTTCTCAGTTTGTGCCTTAAGCCTTGCATGGCTCAGCACATAGTTTACAAGAGACACATTACACTCTGCTCCTTCGCCCATTCACTCCAAGAAACAACCACAACCTCTTCCAATCCATTCTCTCTGCCATGTTCCCACTCCCAGCATCCTATTTATCTGAATTCTTTCATTCTCTCAAAATAAACTTGCAATCCTTCACATTAAACAAAACTCATGCATACATGTTTCAACACACACACCACCTCACTTTTCACTCTTTCCTCTTGCTCTCATCAAATTTGCTAGCCTTAATTAATGAAAACCCTGTTGTGGCGTAACAAAAAATCAAAAATCTTCGCACTCTCCACTGTTCCATTCCATACTCTCAGGGTTTTCATATACCCACATGTCACATCCATATCACTCACTACTCTCTCCAACCACTTTTTCCTTGTGGTCTCCTCACATCCCTCCCTCTCAACACTCTATATATCGTTCTTGTTTTCACACTTGTCCAAACTCACACACTTATCCCTCTCTCCCACATACATCTCCAACTCCTCCCTCCTCCGTGTATCAGCCTCTCTTTCCAATCATACATTTCCATTCAACCCAGTCATCATATCCTTTATTTTCTCATCACCCCCCCTCTGCCATGCCCATGCAGATTTCCTCCCCCTCTCTCTCTGCCCTCATCCCACGATCCACCTGTGCCCTCCATAACCCAGTACATATTCATAAAGCTATCTGTCTGATTTTCCCTGAACCCAGCCCTCCATATGACTCCATTATATATTGTTCCCCCATTGTGTGTTATTTTCGGATTCATAATA
>CM056550.1:10090963-10123017 GCA_029721515.1 Synanceia verrucosa | reverse complement strand
GTTTACAGTTTTGCAAAAAGAGTGCTGTGCAGTAAATTGTATTTACACATACACAAAGTGTTTGTTACGAATTGCAAACTAAGCACAAAGCAGCTGCTTTGTGCATTCAGTTTTGCAAACTCGTGAAGGGTTTTGTGATAAATATTAATAGTTTTAGAAATTGTGCTATAAGAATCAATGTAAGTGTTTAAGCCATCAGAAAAACTGTAAACTGCCAAAAATGTCATCACATGTCAAAAAGACAAAAACATCAACATTTTGACGGGTCAAAAAGACTTTGCGGCATCCTTAAAAGGCCCCTTTGTGGCCTTTCTTGCTTTCGGCCACACCAACCTGCATACGCCAGATTTCATCTGATCTCGGAAGTTGGGTCTGGTCAGTACTTGATGGGATACCGCATGGGAAGAGCAGGTGCTGTAAGCTTTTCAACTGACGGTGGGAAAACTGACAAAAAATGTCATCGCATGTAAAAAAAGACAACAACATCAATACAGCTCCAAAAAAGTCGCCAGAAAGACTTTTGCGGCATCCTTAAAAGGCCCCTTTGTGGCGCTTGTTCGCTACGGCCACGCCACCCTACATACGCCTGATCTCGCCTGATCTCGAAGCTAAGCACGGTTGGGCCTGGTCAGTACTTGGATGGTAGACTGCCTGGGAATAAAAGGTGCTGTAAGCTTTTCAACTGACGGTGGGAAAACTGACAAAAAATGTCATCGCATGTCAAAAAAGACAAAAACATCAATACAGCTCCAAAAAAGTCTTCAGAAAGACTTTGCGGCATCCTCAGAAGGCCCCTTTGTGGCATATGTCTTCGCTTACAGCCACACCAACCTGCATACGCCCGATCTCGTCTGATCTCGGAAGCTAAGCGCGGACGGGCCTGGTCAATACTTGGATGGGAAACCGCCTGAGAATACCAGGTGCAGTAAGCTTTTCAAGTGACGGTGGGAAAACTGACAAAAATATCTTCCCATGTCAAAAAGACAAAAACATCAATACAGCTCCAAAAAAGTCGTCAGAAAGACTTTGCGGCATCCTTAAAAGGCCCCTTTGTGGCTTTTGTCTTCGCTTACGGCCACACCAACCTGCATACGCCCGATCTCGTCTGATCTCGGAAGCTAAGCACGGACGGGCCTGGTCAGTACTTGGACAGGAGACTTCCTGGGAATACCAGGTGCTGTAAGCTTTTCAACTGGCGGTGGGAAAACTGCCAAAAAATGTCATCGCATGTCAAAAAAGACAAAAACATCAATACAGCTCCAAAAAAGTCGTCAGAAAGACTTTGCAGCATCCTTAAAAGGCCCCTTTGTGGCATTTGTCTTGGCGTCCAGTCACAACAACCTGCATACGTCTGATCTCGGAAGCTAAGCACGGACGGGCCTGGTCAGTACTTGGATGGGAGACTTCCTGGGAATACCAGGTGCTGTAAGCTTTTCCACTGGCGGTGGGAAAACTGCCAAAAAATGTCATCGCATGTCAAAAAAGACAAAAACATCAATACAGCTCCAAAAAAGTCGTCAGAAAGACTTTGCAGCATCCTTAAAAGGCCCCTTTGTGGCTTTTGTCTTGGCGGCCCAGTCACAACAACCTGCATACCCCTCGCCTGATCTCGGAAGCTAAGCACGGACGGGCCTGGTCAGTACTTGGATGGGAGACCCCCTGGGAATACCAGGTGCTGTAAGCTTTTCAACTGATGGTGGGAAAACTGACAAAAAATGTGATCGCATGTCAAAAAAGACAAAAACATCAATACAGCTCCAAAAAAGTCGTCAGAAAGACTTTGCGGCATCCTTAAAAGGCCCCTTTGTGGCTTTTGTCTTCCCTTACGGCCACACCAACCTGCATACGCCCAATCTCGTCTGATCTCGGAAGCTAAGCATGGACGGACCTGGTCAGTACTTGGATGGGAAACCGCCTGGGAATACCATGTGCTGTAACTGACGGTGGGAAAACTGACAAAAATGTCTTCCAATGTCATAAAAGACAAAAACATCAAAACAGCTCCAAAAAAGTCGTCAGAAAGACTTTGCAGCATCCTCAGAAGGCACCTTTGTGGCGTTTGTCTTTGCTTACGGCCACACCAACCTGCATACGCCCGATCTCGTCTGATCTCGGAATCTCAGCACGGACGGGCCTGGTCAGTACTTGAATGGGAGACCCCCTGGGAATACCAGGTGCCGTAAGCTTTTCAACTGATGGTGGGAAAACTGACAAAAAATGTCATCGCATGTCAAAAAAGACAAAAACATCAATACAGCTCCAAAAAAGTCGTCAGCAAGACTTTGCGGCATCCTTAACAGGCCCCTTTGTGGAATTTGTTTTTGCTTACAGCCACACCAACCTGCATACGCCCGATCTCGTCTGATCTCGGAAGCTAAGCCCGGACAGACCTGGTCAGTACTTGGATGGGAGACCGCCTTGGAATACCAGGTGCTGTAAGCTTTTCAACTGACGGTGGGAAAACTGCCAAAAAATGTCATCCCATCTCATAAAAGAAGAAAACATCAAAACAGCTCCAAAAAAGTCGTCAGAAAGACTTTGCAGCATCCTTAGAAGGCACCTTTGTGGCATTTGTCTTTGCTTACGGCCACACCAACCTGCATACGCCGGATCTCGTCTGATCTCGGAGGCTAAGCACGGTCGGGCCTGGTCAGTACATGGATGGTAGACCGCCTGGGAATACCAGGTGCTGTAAGCTTTTCAACTGACGGTGGGAAAACTGCCAAAAAATGTCATCGCATGTCAAAAAAGACAAAAACATCAATAGAGCTCCAAAAAAGTTGTCAGAAAGACTTTGCGGCATCCTTAAAAGGCCCCTTCGTGGCTTTTGTCTTCGCTTACAGCCACACCAACCTGCATACGCCGATCTCGTCTGATCTCGGAAGCTAAGCACGGTCAGCCGTGGTCAGTACTTGGGTGAGAGACCGCCTGGGAATACCAAGTGCTGTAACTGACGGTGGGAAAACTGACAAAAATTTCTTCCCATGTCATAAAAGGAAAAAAACATCAAAACAGCTCCAAAAAAGTCGACAGAAAGACTTTGCAGCATCCTTAAAAGGCTCCTTTGTGGCGTTTGTTTTCGCTTACGGCCACACCTACCTGCATACGCCCGATCTCGTCTGATCTCGGAATCTCAGCACGGACGGGCCTGGTCAGTACTTGAATGGGAGACCCCCTGGGAATACCAGGTGCCGTAAGCTTTTCAACTGATGGTGGAAAACTGACAAAAAATGTCATCGCATGTCAAAAAAGACAAAAACATCAATACAGCTCCAAAAAAGTCGTCAGCAAGACTTTGCGGCATCCTTAAAAGGCCCCTTTGTGGCATTTGTTTTTGCTTACAGCCACACCAACCTGCGTACGCCCGATCTCGTCTGATCTCGGAAGCTAAGCCCGGACAGACCTGGTCAGTACTTGGATGGGAGACCGCCTCGGAATACCAGGTGCTGTAAGCTTTTCAACTGCCGGTGGGAAAACTGCCAAAAAATGTCGTCCCATCTCATAAAAGAAGAAAACATCAAAACAGCTCCAAAAAAGTCGTCAGAAAGACTTTGCAGCATCCTTAGAAGGCACCTTTGTGGCATTTGTCTTTGCTTACGGCCACACCAACCTGCATACGCTGGATCTCGTCTGATCTCGGAGGCTAAGCACGGTCGGGCCTAGTCAGTACATGGATGGTAGACCGCCTGGGAATACCAGGTGCTGTAAGCTTTTCAACTGATGGTGGGAAAACTGCCAAAAAATGTCATCACGTGTCAAAAAGACAAAAACATCAATACAGCTCCAAAAAAGTTGTCAGAAAGACTTTGCGGCATCCTTAAAAGGCCCCTTCGTGGCTTTTGTCTTCGCTTACAGCCACACCAACCTGCATACGCCGATCTCGTTTGATCTCGGAAGCTAAGCACGGTCAGCCGTGGTCAGTACTTGGGTGAGAGACCGCCTGGGAATACCAAGTGCTGTAACTGACGGTGGGAAAACTGACAAAAATTTCTTCCCATGTCATAAAAGGAAAAAAACATCAAAACAGCTCCAAAAAAGTCGACAGAAAGACTTTGCAGCATCCTTAAAAGGCTCCTTTGTGGCGTTTGTTTTCGCTTACGGCCACACCTACCTGCATACGCCCGATCTCGTCTGATCTCGGAAGCTAAACACAGACGGGCCTGGTCAGTACTTGGATGGGAAACCGCCTGGGAATACCAGGTGCTGTAAGCTGTTCAACTGACGGTGGGAAAACTGCCAAAAAATGTCATTGCATGTCAAAAAAACAAAAACATCAATACAGCTCCAAAAAAGTCGTCAGAAAGACTTTGCGGCATCCTTAAAAGGCCCCTTTGTGGCATTTGTTTTCGCTTACAGCCACACCAACCTGCATACGCCCGATCTCGTCTCATCTCGGAAGCTAAGCACGGACGGGCCTGGTCAGTACTTGGATGGGAGACTTCCTGGGAATACCAGGTGCTGTAAGCTTTTCAACTGGCGGTGGGAAAACTGCCAAAAAATGTCATCGCATGTCAAAAAAGATAAAAACATCAATACAGCTCCAAAAAAGTCGTCAGAAAGACTTTGCAGCATCCTTAAAAGGCCCCTTTGTGGCATTTGTCTTGGCGTCCAGTCACACCAACCTGCATACGCCCGATCTCGTCTGATCTCGGAAGCTAAGCACGGTCGGGCCTGGTCAGTACTTGGATGGAATACCAGGTGCTGTAAGCTTTTCAACTGATGGTGGGAAAACTGACAAAAATGTCATCGCATGTCAAAAAGACAAAAACATCAATGCAGCTCCAAAAAGTCGCCAGAAAGACTTTGCGGCATCCTTAAAAGGCCCCTTTGTGGCATTTGTCTTCCCTACGGCCACACCAACCTGCATACGCCCAATCTCGCCTGATCTCGGAAGCTAAGTACGGTCGGGCCTGGTCAGTACTTGGATGGGAGACCGCCTGGGAATACCATGTGCTGTAAGCTTTTCAACTGACGGTGGGAAAACTGACAAAAATGTCTTCCCATGTCATAAAAGAAGAAAACATCAAAACAGCTCCAAAAAAGTCGTCAGAAAGACTTTGCAGCATCCTCAGAAGGCACCTTTGTGGTGTTTGTCTTTGCTTACGGCCACACCAACCTGCATACGCCCGATCTCGTCTGATCTCGGAATCTCAGCACGGACGGGCCTGGTCAGTACTTGAATGGGAGACCCCCTGGGAATACCAGGTGCTGTAAGCTTTTCAACTGACGGTGGGAAAACTGCCAAAAAATGTCATCCCATCTCATAAAAGAAGAAAACATCAAAACAGCTCCAAAAAAGTCGTCAGAAAGACTTTGCAGCATCCTTAGAAGGCACCTTTGTGGCATTTGTCTTTGCTTACGGCCACACCAACCTGCATACGCCGGATCTCGTCTGATCTCGGAGGCTAAGCACGGTCGGGCCTGGTCAGTACATGGATGGTAGACCGCCTGGGAATACCAGGTGCTGTAAGCTTTTCAACTGACGGTGGGAAAACTGCCAAAAAATGTCATCCCATGTCATAAAAGACAAAAACATCAATACATCTCCAAAGAAGTCGTCAGAAAGACTTTGCGGCATCCTTAAAAGGCACCTTTGTGGCATTTGGTTTCGCTTACGGCCACACCGACCTGCATACGCCCGATCTCGTCTGATCTCGGAAGCTAAGCACGGACGGGCCTGGTCAGTACTTGGATGGGAGACCGCCTGGGAATACCAGGTGCTGTAAGCTTTTCAGATGACAGTGGGAAAACTGCCAAAAAATGTCATCCCATGTCATAAAAGACAAAAACATCAATACATCTTCAAAGAAGTCGTCAGAAAGACTTTGCGGCATCCTTAAAAGGCTCCTTTGTGGCATTTGGTTACGCTTACGGCCACACCTACCTGCATACGCCCGATCTCGTCTGTTCTCGGAAGCTAAGCACGGACGGGCCTGGGAATACCAGGTGCTGTAGGCTTTTTAACTGACGGTGGGAAAACTGCCAAAAAATGTCATCGCATGTCAAAAAAGAGAAAAACATCAATACAGCTCCAAAAAAGTCGTCAGAAAGATTTTGCGGCATCCTTAAAAGGACCCTTTGTGGCTTTTTCTTCCCTTACGGCCACACCAACCTGCATATGCCCGATCTCGTCTGATCTCGGAAGCTAAACACGGTCAGCCCTGGTCAGTACTTGGATGGGAGACCGCCTGGGAATACCAGGTGCTGTAAGCTTTTCAACTGACGGTGGGAAAACTGACAAAAAATGTCATCGCCTGTCAAAAAAGACAAAAACATCAATACATCTCCAAAAAAGTCATCAGAAAGACTTTGCGGCATCCTTAAAAGGCCCCTTTGTGACATTTGTTTTCGCTTACGGCCACATCAACCTGCATACGCCCGATCTCATCTGATCTCGGAAGCTAAGCACGGACGGGCCTGGTCAGTACTTGGATGGGAGACCGCCTGGGAATGCCAGGTGCTGTAAGCTTTTCAACTGACGGTGGGAAAACTGCCAAAAAATGTCATCGCATGTCAAAAAAGACAAAAACAATACAGCTCCAAAAAAGTCGTCAGAAAGACTTTGCTGCATCCTTAAAAGGCCCCTTTGTGACATTTGTTTTCGCTTCCGGCCACACCAACCTGCATACGCCCGATCTCGTCGGATCTCGAAAGCTAAGCACGGACGGGCCTGGTCAGTACTTGGGTGGGAGACCACCTGGGAATACCAGGTCCTGTAAGCTTTTCAACTGACGGTGGGAAAACTGCCAAAAAATGTCATCGCATGTCAAAAAAGACAAAAACAATACAGCTCCAAAAAAGTCGTCAGAAAGACTTTGCGGCAACCTTAAAAGGCCCCTTTGTGGCAGATGTCTTTGCTTAAGGCCACAACAACCTGCATACGCCCGATCTCGTCTGATCTCAGAGGCTAAGCACGGACGGGCCTGGTCAGTACTTGGATGGGAGACCGCCTGGCAATACCAGGTGCTGTAAGCTTTTCAACTGACGGTGGGAAAACTGCCAAAAAATGTCATCCCATGTCACAAAAGACAAAAACATCAATACATCTCCAAAAAAGTCATCAGAAAGACTTTGCGGCATCCTTAAAAGGCCCCTTTGTGGCATTTGGTTTCGCTTACGGCCACACCAACCTGCATACGCCCGATCTCGTCTGATCTCGGAGGCTAAGCACGGACGGGCCTGGTCAGTACTTTGATGAGAGACCGCCTGGGAATACCAGGTGCTGTAAGCTTTTCAACTGACGGTGGGAAAACTGCCAGAAAATGTCATCGCACGTCAAAAAAGACAAAAACTTCAATGCAGCTCCAAAAAAGTCGTCAGGAAGAATTTGCGGCATCCTTAAAAGGCCCCTTTGTGGCATTTGTTTTAGCTTACGGCCACACCAACCTGCATACGCCCGATCTCGTCTGATCTCAGAAGCTACGCACGGAAGGGCCTGGTCAGTACTTGGATGGGAGACAGCGTGGCAATACCAGGTGCTGTAAGCTTTTCAACTGACAGTGGGAAAACTGACAAAAAATGTCATTGCATGTCAAAAAAAATAAAAACTTTAATACAGCTCCAAAGAAGTCGTCAGAAAGACTTTGCGGCATCCTTAAAAGGCTCCTTTGTGGCTTTTGGTTTCGCTTACGGCCACACCAACCTGCATACGCCCGATCTCGTCTGATCTCAGAAGCTACGCACGGAAGGGCCTGGTCAGTACTTGGATGGGAGACAGCGTGGCAATACCAGGTGCTGTAAGCTTTTCAACTGACAGTGGGAAAACTGACAAAAAATGTCATTGCATGTCAAAAAAAAAACAAAAGCTTTAATACAGCTCCAAAAAAGTCGTCAGAAAGACTTTGCGGCATCCTTAAAAGGCCCCTTTGTGGCATTTGTTTTCGCTTACGGCCACACCAACCTGCATACGCCTGATCTCGTCTGATCTCGGAAGCTAAGAACGAACGGGACTGGTCAGTACTTGGATGGGAGACCGCCTGGGAATACCAGGTGCTGTAAGCTTTTCAACTGACGGTGGGAAAACTGCCAAAAAATGTCATCGCCTGTCAAAAAAGACAAAAACATCAATACAGCCCCAAAAAAGTTGTCAGAAAGACTTTGCGGCATCCTTAAAAGGCCCCTTTGTGGCATTTGTCTTTGCTTACGTCCACACCAACCTGCATACGCCCGATCTCGTCTGATCTCAGAAGCTAAGCACGGACGGGCCTGGTCAGTACTTGGATGGGAGACCGCCTGGCAATACCAGGTGCTGTAAGCTTTTCAACTGACGGTGGGAAAACTGACAAAAAATGTCATTGCACGTCAAAAAAGACAAAAACTTCAATACAGCTCCAAAAAAGTCGTCAAAAAGACTTTGCGGCATCCTTAAAAGGCCCCTTTGTGACATTTGTTTTCGCCTATGGCCACACCAACCTGCATACGCCGATCTCGCCTGATCTCGGAAGCTAAGCACGGACGGGCCTGGTCAGTACTTGGATGGGAGACCGCCTGGCAATACCAGGTGCTGTAAGCTTTTCAACTGACAGTGGGAAAACTGCCAAAAATGTCATCGCATGTCAAAAAGACAAAAACATCAATACAGCTCCAAAAAGTCGTCAGAAAGACTGTGCGGCATCCTTAAAGGGCTCCTTTGGGGCATTTGTTTTCGCTTGAGGCCACACCTACCTGCATACGCCCGATCTTGTCTGATCTCGGAAGCTAAGCACGGACGGGCCTGGTCAGTACTTGGATGGGAGACTGCCTGGGAATACCAGGTGCTGTGAGCTTTTCAACTGACGGTGGGAAAACTGCCAAAAAATGTCATCGCATGTCAAAAAAGACAAAAACAATACAGCTCCAAAAAAGTCGTCAGAAAGACTTTGCGGCATCCTTAAAAGGCCCCTTTGTGGCGTTTGTCTTCGCTTACGGCCACACCAACCTGCATATGCCCGATCTCGTCTGATCTCAGAAGCTACGCACGGAAGGGCCTGGTCAGTACTTGGATGGGAGACAGCGTGGCAATACCAGGTGCTGTAAGCTTTTCAACTGACAGTGGGAAAACTGACAAAAAATGTCATTGCATGTCAAAAAAAATAAAAACTTTAATACAGCTCCAAAGAAGTCGTCAGAAAGACTTTGCGGCATCCTTAAAAGGCTCCTTTGTGGCTTTTGGTTTGGCTTACGGCCACACCTACCTGCATACGCCCGATCTCGTCTGATCTCGGAAGCTAAGCACGGACGGGCCTGGTCAGTACTTGGATGGGAGACCGCCTGGGAATACCAGGTGCTGTAAGCTTTTCAACTGACGGTGAGAAATCTGAGAATTATTGTCTTCTCATGTCAATTTTGAAAAAAACAATACATCTCCAAAAAAGTCGTCAGAAAGACTTTGCGGCATCCTTAAAAAGCCCCTTTGTGGCATTTGTCTTCACTTACGGCCACACCAACCTGCATACGCCCGATCTCGTCTGATCTCGGAAGCTAAGCACGGACGGGCCTGGTCAGTACTTGAATAGGAGACTGCCTGGGAATACCAAGTGCTGTAAGCTTTTCAACTGACGGTGGGAAAACTGCCAAAAAATGTCATCGCATGTCAAAAAAGACAAAAACAATACAGCTCCAAAAAAGTCGTCAGAAAGACTTTGCGGCATCCTTAAAAGGCCCCTTTGTGGCGTTTGTCTTCGCTTACGGCCACACCAACCTGCATACGCCCGATCTCGTCTGATCTCAGAAGCTACGCACGGAAGGGCCTGGTCAGTACTTGGATGGGAGACAGCGTGGCAATACCAGGTGCTGTAAGCTTTTCAACTGACAGTGGGAAAACTGACAAAAAATGTCATTGCATGTCAAAAAAAAACAAAAGCTTTAATACAGCTCCAAAAAAGTCGTCAGAAAGACTTTGCGGCATCCTTAAAAGGCCCCTTTGTGGCATTTGTTTTCGCTTACGGCCACACCAACCTGTATACGCCTGATCTCGTCTGATCTCGGAAGCTAAGCACGGACGGGCCTGGTCAGTACTTGGATGGGAGACCGCCTGGGAATACCAGGTGCTGTAAGCTTTTCAACTGACGGTGGGAAAACTGCCAAAAATGTCATCGCATGTCAAAAAGACAAAAACATCAATACAGCCCCAAAAAGTTGTCAGAAAGACTTTGCGGCATCCTTAAAAGGCCCCTTTGTGGCATTTGTCTTCGCTACGGCCACACCAACCTGCATACGCCAGATCTCCTCTGATCTCGGAAGCTAAGCACGGACGGGCCTGGTCAGTACTTGATGGGAGACCGCCTGGCAATACCAGGTGCTGTAAGCTTTTCAACTGACAGTGGGAAAACTGACAAAAATGTCATTACATGTCAAAAAAACAAAAGCTTTAATACAGCTCCAAAAAGTCGCCAGAAAGACTTTGCGGCATCCTTAAAAGGCCCCTTTGTGGCATTTGTCTCGCCACGGCCACACCAACCTGCATACGCCCGATCTCGCCTGATCTCGAAGCTAAGCACGGAAGGGCCTGGTCAGTACTTGGATGGGAGACCGCCTGGCAATACCAGGTGCTGTAAGCTTTTCAACTGACAGATGGAAAACTGACAAAAATGTCATCGCATGTCAAAAAGACAAAAGCTTTAATACAGCTCCAAAAAGTCGTCAGAAAGACTTTGCGGCATCCTTAAAAGGCCCCTTTGTGGCATTTGTTTTCGCCACGGCCACACCAACCTGCATACGCCTGATCTCGCCTGATCTCGGAAGCTAAGAACGGACGGGCCTGGTCAGTACTTGGATGGGAGACCGCCTGGGAATGCCAGGTGCTGTAAGCTTTTCAACTGACGGTGGGAAAACTGCCAAAAATGTCATCGCATGTCAAAAAGACAAAACATCAATACAGCCCCAAAAAGTCGTCAGAAAGACTTTGCGGCATCCTTAAAAGGCCCCTTTGTGGCATTTGTCTTCGCCACGGCCACACCAACCTGCATACGCCAGATCTTCTCTGATCTCGGAAGCTAAGCACGGACGGGCCTGGTCAGTACTTGGATGGGAGACCGCCTGGGAATACCAGGTGCTGTAAGCTTATCAACTGACGGTGGGAAAACTGCCAAAAATGTCATCGCATGTCAAAAAGACAAAAACAATACAGCTTGAAAAAAGTCGTCAGAAAGCCTTTGCGGCATCCTTAAAAGGCCCCTTTGTGGCATTTGTCTTCGCGTACGGCCACACCAACATGCATACGCCCGATTTCGTCTGATCTCGGAAGCTAAGCACGGACGGGCCTGGTCAGTACTTGATGGGAGACCGCCTGGAAAGACCAGGTGCTGTAAGCTTTTCAACTGACGGTGGGAAAACTGACAAAAATTTTCATAGCATGTCTAAATAGAGAAAAACATCAATACAGCTCCAAAAAAGTCGTCAGAAAGATTTTGCGGCATCCTTAAAAGGCCCCTTTGTGGCTTTTTTTCCCCACGGCCACACCAACCTGCATACGACCAATCTCATCTGATCTCGAAAGCTAAGCACGGTCGGGCATGGTCAGTACTTGAATGGGAGACTGCCTGGGAATACCAGGTGCTGTAAGCTTTTCAACTGACGGTGGGAAAACTGCCAAAAAATGTCATCGCATGTCAAAAAAGACAAAAACAGCAATACAGCTCCAAAAAAGTCGTCAGAAAGACTTTGCGGCATCCTTAAAAGGCCCCTTTGTGGCTTTTGTCTTCGCCACGGCCACACCAACCTGCATACGCCTGATCTCGCCTGATCTCGGAAGCTAAGCACGGACGGGCCTGGTCAGTACTTGGATGGGAGACCGCCTGGCAATACCAGGTGCTGTAAGCTTTTCAACTGATAGTGGGAAAACTGACAAAAATGTCATCGCATGTCAAAAAGACAAAACTTCAATACAGCTTGAAAAAGTCGCCAGAAAGACTTTGCGGCATCCTTAAAGGCCCCTTTGTGGCATTTGTCATCGCTACGGCCACACCAACCTGCATACACCCGATCTCGCCTGATCTCGGAAGCTAAGCACGGACGGGCCTGGTCAGTACTTGGATGGGAGACCGCCTGGGAATACCAGGTGCTGTAAGCTTTTCAACTGACGGTGGGAAAACTGCCAAAAATGTCATCGCATGTCAAAAAGACAAAAACATCAATACAGCTCCAAAAAGTCGTCAGAAAGACTTTGCGGCATCCTTAAAGGGCACCTTTGTGGCGTTTGTGTTCGATGCGGCCACACCTACCTGCCTGCGCCACACCAACCTGCATACGCCCGATCTCGCCTGATCTCGGAAGCTAAGCACGGACGGGCCTGGTCAGTACTTGGATGGGAGACCGCCTGGGAATACCAGGTGCTGTAAGCTTTTCAACTGACGGTGCGAAATCTCACAAAAATGTCATCGCATGTCAAAAAGACAAAAACATCAATACAGCTCCAAAAAGTTGTCAGAAAGACTTTGCGGCATCCTTAAAAGGCCCCTTTGTGGCCTTTGGTTTCGCTACGGCCACACCAACCTGCATACGCCCGATCTCGTCTGATCTCGGAAGCTAAGCACGGACGGGCCTGGTCAGTACTTGGATGGGAGACCGCCTGGGAATACCAGGTGCTGTAAGCTTTTCAACTGACGGTGGGAAAACTGCCAAAAAATGTCATCGCATGTCATAAAAAACAAATACATCTCCGAAAAAGTCGTCAGAAAGACTTTGCGGCATCCTTAAAAGCCCCCTTTGTGGCATTCGGTTTTGCTTACGGCCACACCAACCTGCATACGCCCGAACTCGTCTGATCTTGGAAGCTAAGCACGGACGGGCCTGGTCAGTACTTGGATGGGAGACCGCCTGTGAATACCAGGTGCTGTAAGCTTTTCAAGTGACGGTGGGAAAACTGCCAAAAAATGTCATCGCATGTCAAAAAGACAAAACATCAATACAGCTCCAAAAAAGTCGTCAGAAAGGCTTTGCGGCATCCTTAAAAGGCCCCTTTGTGGCGTTTGTCTTCGCTTACGGCCACACCAACCTGCATACGCCCGATCTTCTCTGATCTCAGAAGCTAAGCACGGACGGGCCTGGTCAGTACTTGGATGGGAGACCGCCTGGGAATACCAGGTGCTGTAAGCTTTTCAAGTGACGGTGGGAAAACTGCCAAAAAATGTCATCGCATGTCAAAAAGACAAAACATCAATACAGCCCCAAAAAGTCGTCAGAAAGACTTTGCGGCATCCTTAAAAGGCCCCTTTGTGGCATTTGTTTTCGCTACGGCCACACCAACCTGCATACGCCCGATCTCGCCTGATCTCGGAAGCTAAGCACGGACGGGCCTGGTCAGTACTTGGATGGGAGACCGCCTGGCAATACCAGGTGCTGTAAGCTTTTCAACTGACAGTGGGAAAACTGCCAAAAATGTCATCGCATGTCAAAAAGACAAAAACATCAATACAGCTCCAAAAAGTCGCCAGAAAGACTTTGCGGCATCCTTAAAAGGCTCCTTTGTGGCATTTGTTTTCGCTTACGGCCACACCAACCTGCATACGCCCGATCTCGTCTGATCTCGGAAGCTAAGCACGGACGGGCCTGGTCAGTACTTAAATGGGAGACAGCCTGGGAATACCAGGTGCTGTAAGCTTTTCAACTGACGGTGGGAAAACTGCCAAAAATGTCATCGCATGTCAAAAAGACAAAAACAATACAGCTCCAAAAAGTCGTCAGAAAGACTTTGCGGCATCCTTAAAAGGCCCCTTTGTGGCGTTTGTCTTCGCCACGGCCACACCAACCTGCATACGCCCGATCTCGTCTGATCTCAGAAGCTACGCACGGAAGGGCCTGGTCAGTACTTGGATGGGAGACAGCGTGGCAATACCAGGTGCTGTAAGCTTTTCAACTGACAGTGGGAAAACTGACAAAAAATGTCATTGCATGTCAAAAAAAAACAAAAGCTTTAATACAGCTCCAAAAAAGTCGTCAGAAAGACTTTGCGGCATCCTTAAAAGGACCCTTTGTGGCATTTGTTTTCGCTTACGGCCACACCAACCTGCATACGCCTGATCTCGTCTGATCTCGGAAGCTAAGAACGAACGGGACTGGTCAGTACTTGGATGGGAGACCGCCTGGGAATACCAGGTGCTGTAAGCTTTTCAACTGACGGTGGGAAAACTGCCAAAAATGTCATCGCATGTCAAAAAGACAAAAACATCAATACAGCCCCAAAAAGTCGTCAGAAAGACTTTTGCGGCATCCTTAAAAGGCCCCTTTGTGGCATTTGTCTTCGCTACGGCCACACCAACCTGCATACGCCAGATCTCCTCTGATCTCGGAAGCTAAGCACGGACGGGACTGGTCAGTACTTGAATGGGAGACCGCCTGGGAATACCAGGTGCTGTAAGCTTTTCAACTGACGGTGGGAAAACTGCCAAAAATGTCATCGCATGTCAAAAAGACAAAAACAATACAGCTTGAAAAAGTCGCCAGAAAGACTTTGCGGCATCCTTAAAAGGCCCCTTTGTGGCATTTGTCTTCGCCACGGCCACACCAACCTGCATACGCCCGATCTCGCCTGATCTCAGAAGCTAAGCACGGACGGGCCTGGTCAGTACTTGGATGGGAGACCGCCTGGCAATACCAGGTGCTGTAAGCTTTTCAACTGACGGTGGGAAAACTGACAAAAAATGTCATCGCATGTCAAAAAAGAGAAAAACATCAATACAGCTCCAAAAAAGTCGTCAGAAAGATTTTGCGGCATCCTTAAAAGGCCCCTTTGTGGCTTTTTTTTCCCTTACGGCCACACCAACCTGCATACGCCCGATCTCGTCTGATCTCGGAAGCTAAGCACGGTCGGGCTTGGTCAGTACTTGGATGGGAGACCGCCTGGGAATACCAGGTGCTGTAAGCTTTTCAACTGACGGTGGGAAAACTGCCAAAAAATGTCATCGCCTGTCAAAAAAGACAAAAACAATACAGCTCCAAAAAAGTCGTCAGAAAGACTTTGCGGCATCCTTAAAAGGCCCCTTTGTGGCTTTTGTCTTCGCTTACGGCCACACCAACCTGCATACGCCTGATCTCGTCTGATCTCAGAAGCTAAGCACGGACGGGCCTGGTCAGTACTTGGAAGGGAGACCGCCTGGCAATACCAGGTGCTGTAAGCTTTTCAACTGACGGTGGGAAAACTGCACAAAAATGTCATCGCATGTCAAAAAGACAAAAACAATACAGCTTGAAAAAGTTGTCAGAAAGACTTTGCGGCATCCTTAAAAGGCCCCTTTGTGGCATTTGTCATCGCCACGGCCCCACCAACCTGCATACGCCCGATCTCGCCTGATCTCGGAAGCTAAGCAAGGACGGGCCTGGTCAGTACTTGGATGGGATACCGCCTGGGAATACCAGGTGCTGTAAGCTTTTCAACTGACGGTGGGAAAACTGCCAAAAAATGTCATCGCATGTCAAAAAAGACAAAAACATCAATACATCTCCAAAAAAGTCGTCAGAAAGACTTTGCGGCATCCTTAAAGGGCTCCTTTGTGGCCTTTGTTTTCGATGCGGCCACACCTACCTGCATGCGGCCACACCTACCTGCATACGCCCGATCTCGTCTGCTCTCGGAAGCTAAGCACGGACGGGCCTGGTCAGTACTTGGATGGGATACCGCCTGGGAATACCAGGTGCTGTAAGCTTTTCAACTGACGGTGGGAAAACTGACAAAAAATGTCATCGCATGTCAAAAAAGACAGAAACATCAATACATCTCCAAAAAAGTCGTCAGAAAGACTTTGCGGCATCCTTAAAAGGCCCCTTTGTGGCCTTTGGTTTCGCTTACGGCCACACCAACCTGCATACGCCCGATCTCGTCTGATCTCGGAAGCTAAGCACGGACGGGCCTGTTCAGTACTTGGATGGGAGACCGCCTGGGAATACCAGGTGCTGTAAGCTTTTCAACTGACGGTGGGAAAACTGCCAAAAAATGTCATCGCATGTCATAAAAAACAAATACATCTCCGAAAAAGTCGTCAGAAAGACTTTGCGGCATCCTTAAAAGCCCCCTTTGTGGTATTCGGTTTTGCTTACGGCCACACCAACCTGCATACGCCCGATCTCGTCTGATCTTGGAAGCTAAGCACGGACGGGCCTGGTCAGTACTTGGATGGGAGACCGCCTGGGAATACCAGGTGCTGTAAGCTTTTCAACTGATGGTGGGAAAACTGCCAACAAATGTCATCGCCTGTCAAAAAAGGCAAAAACATCAATACAGCTCCAAAAAAGTCGTCAGAAAGGCTTTGCGGCATCCTTAAAAGGCCCCTTTGTGGCATTTGTCTTCGCTTACGGCCACACCAACCTGCATACGCCCGATCTCGCCTGATCTCAGAAGCTAAGCACGGAGGGGCCTGGTCAGTACTTGGTTGGGAGACCGCCTGGCAATACCAGGTGCTGTAAGCTTTGCAGCTGACAGTGGGAAAACTGCCAAAAATGTCATCGCATGTCAAAAAGACAAAAACTTCAATACAGCTCCAAAAGTCGTCAGAAAGACTTTGCGGCATCCTTAAAGGGCTCCTTTGTGGCATTTGTCTTCGCCACGGCCACACCAACCTGCATACGCCTGATCTCGCCTGATCTCGGAAGCTAAGCACGGATGGGCCTGGTCAGTACTTGGGTGGGAGACCGCCTGGGAATACCAGGTGCTGTAAGCTTTTCAACTGACGGTGGGAAAACTGCCAAAAATGTCATCGCATGTCAAAAAGACAAAAACATCAATACAGCCCCAAAAAGTCGTCAGAAAGACTTTGCGGCATCCTTAAAAGGCCCCTTTGTGGCATTTGTCTTCGCTACGCCCACACCAACCTGCATACGCCCGATCTCGCCTGATCTCGGAAGCTGAGCACGGACGGGCCTGGTCAGTACTAGAAAGGAAGAGCGCCTGGGAATACAAGATTCTGTTATCTTGTCGACTTACGGTGGGAAAACGGACCAAAAATGTCAGCGCATGTCAAAAAGACAAAAACAATACAGCTTGAAAAAGTTGTCAGAAAGACTTTGCGGCATCCTTAAAAGGCCCTTTGTGGCATTTGTTTTAGCTACGGCCACACCAACCTGCATACGCCCGATCTCGCCTGATCTCAGAGGCTAAGCACGGACGGGCCTGGTCAGTACTTGGATGGGAGACCGCCTGGGAATACCAGGTGCTGTAAGCTTTTCAACTGACGGTGGGAAAACTGACAAAAAATGTCATCGCATGTCAAAAAAGACAAAAACTTCAAAACAGCTCCAAAAAAGTCGTCAAAAAGACTTTGCGGCATCCTTAAAAGGCCCTTTGTGGCGTTTGGTTTCCCTTACGGCCACACCAACCTGCATACGCCCGATCTCGTCTGATATCGGAAGCTAAGCACGGACGGGCCTGGTCAGTACTTGGATGGGAGACCGCCTGGGAATACCAGGTGCTGTAAGCTTTTCAACTGACGGTGGGAAAACTGCCAAAAAATGTCATCGCATGTCAAAAAAGACCAATACAGCTCCAAAGAAGTCGTCAGAAAGACTTTGCGGCATCCTTAAAAGGCCCCTTTGTGGCGTTTGTTTTCGCTTACGGCCACACCAACCTGCATACGCCCGATCTCCTCTGATCTCAGAAGCTAAGCACGGACGGGCCTGGTCAGTACTTGGATGGGAGACCGCCTGGCAATACCAGGTGCTGTAAGCTTTTCAACTGACGGTAGGAAAACTGCCAAAAATGTCATCGCATGTCAAAAAGACAAAACATCAATACCACTCCAAAAAAGTCGTCAGAAAGACTTTGCGGCATCCTTAAAAGGCCCCTTTGTGGCATTTGTCTTTGCTTACGGCCACACCAACCTGCATACGCCCGATCTCGTCTGATCTCGGAAGCTAAGCACGGATGGGACTGGTCAGTGCTTGGATGGGAGACCGCCTGGGAATACCAGGTGCTGTAAGCTTTTCAACTGACGGTGGGAAAACCGCCAAAACATGTCATCGCATGTCAAAACAGACAAACACAATACCGCTCTAAACAAGTCGTCAGAAAGACTTTGCGGCATCCTTAAAAGGCCCCTTTGTGGCATTTGTTTTCGCCACGGCCACACCAACCTGCATACGCCCGATCTCGCCTGATCTCGGAAGCTAAGCACGGACGGGCCTGGTCAGTACTTGGATGGGAGACCGCCTGGGAATACCAGGTGCTTTAAGCTTTTCAACTGACAGTGGGAAAACTGCCAAAAATGTCATCGCATGTCAAAAAGACAAAAACATCAATACAGCTCCAAAAAGTCGTCAGAAAGACTTTGCGGCATCCTTAAAAGGCCCCTTTGTGGCATTTGTTTTCGCCACAGCCACACCTACCTGCATACGCCCGATCTCGTCTGATCTTGGAAGCTCAGCACGGACGGGCCTGGTCAGTACTTGGATGGGAGACAGCCTGGGAATACCAGGTGCTGTAAGCTTTTCAACTGACAGTGGGAAAACTGCCAAAAAATGTCATCCCATGTCATAAAAGACAAATATATCTCCAAAAAAGTTGTCAGAAAGACTTTGAGGCATCCTTAAAAGGCCCCTTTGTGACATTTGGTTTCGCTTACGGCCACACCAACCTGCATACGCCCGATCTCGGAAGCTAAGCACGGTCGGGCCTGGTCAGTACTTGGATGGGAGACCGCCTGGGAATACCAGGTGCTGTAAGCTTTTCAACTGACGGTGGGAAAACTGCCAAAAATGTCATCGCATGTCAAAAAGACAAAAACATCAATACAGCTCCAAAAAGTTGTCAGAAAGACTTTGATGCATCCTTAAAAGGCACCTTTGTGTCTTTTGTTTTCGCTTACGGCCACACCTACCTGCATACGCCCGATCTCGTCTGATCTCGGAAGCTGATCTCGGAAGCTAAGCACGGACGGGCCTGGTCAGTACTTGAATGGGAGACCGCCTGGGAATACCAGGTGCTGTAAGCTTTTCAACTGACGGTGGAAAACTGCCAAAAATGTCATCGCATGTCAAAAAGACAAAAACTTCAATACAGCTCCAAAAAAGTCGTCAAAAAGACTTTGCGGCATCCTTAAAAGGCCCCTTTGTGACATTTGTCTTTGCTTACGGCCACACCAACCTGCATACGCCCGATCTCGTCTGATCTCAGAAGCTAAGCACGGACGGGCCTGGTCAGTACTTGGATGGGAGACCGCCTGGCAATACCAGGTGCTGTAAGCTTTTCAACTGACAGTGAGAAAACTGCCAAAAAATGTCATCCCATGTCATAAAAGACAAAAACATCAATACAGCTCCAAAAAGTCGTCAGAAAGACTTTGCGGCATCCTTAAAAGGCTCCTTTGTGTCATTTGTTTTCGCTTACGGCCACACCTACCTGCATACACCCGATCTCGCCTGATCTCCGAAGCTAAGCACGGACGGGCCTGGTCAGTACTTGGATGGGAGACCGCCTGGGAATACCAGGTGCTGTAAGCTTTTCAACTGACGGTGGGAAAACTGCCAAAAATGTCATCGCATGTCAAAAAGACAAAAACATCAATACAGCTCCAAAAAGTCGTCAGAAAGACTTTGCGGCATCCTTAAAAGGCCCCTTTGTGGCATTTGTCTTCCCTTTCGGCCACACCAACCTGCATACGCCCGATCTCGCCTGATCTCGGAAGCTAAGCACGGATAGGCCTGGTCAGTACTTGGATGGGAGACCGCCTGGGAATACCAGGTGCTGTAAGCTTTTCAACTGACGGTGGGAAAACTGCCAAAAATGTCATCGCATGTCAAAAAGACAAAAACATCAATACAGCTCCAAAAAGTCGTCAGAAAGACTTTGCGGCATCCTTAAAATGCCCCTTTGTGGCATTTGTTTTTGCTTACGGCCACACCAACCTGCATACGCCTCTCGCCTGATCTCGGAAGCTAAGCACGGACGGGCCTGGTCAGTACTTGGATGGGAGACCGCCTGGGAATACCAGGTGCTGTAAGCTTTTCAACTGACGGTGGGAAAACTGCCAAAAAATGTCATCGCATGTCTAAAAAGACAAAAACAATACAGCTCCAAAAAAGTTATCAGAAAGACTTTGCGGCATCCTTAAAAGGCCCCTTTGTGGCATTTGGTTTCGCTTACGGCCTCACCAACCTGCATACGCCCGATCTCGTCTGTTCCCGGAAGCTAAGCACGGAAGGGCCTCGTCAGTACTTGGATGGGAGACCGCCTGGGAATAGCAGGTGCTGTAAGCTTTTCAACTGACAGTGGGAAAACTGCCAAAAAATGTCATCGCATGTTAAAAAAGACAAAAACTTCAATACAGCTCCAAAAAAGTCGCCAGAAAGACTTTGCGGCATCCTTAAAAAGCCCCTTTGTGGCATTTGTTTCAGCTTACGGCCACACCAACCTGCATACGCCCGATCTCGTCTGATCTCGGAAGCTAAGCACGGATGGGTCTGGTCAGTACTTGGATGGGAGACCGCCTGGGAAAACCAGGTGCTGTAAGCTTCTCAACTGACGGTGGGAAAACTGACAAAAAATGTCATCGCATGTCAAAAAGGATCAATACAGCTCCAAAAAATTCGTCAGAAAGACTTTGCGGCATCCTTAAAAGGCCCCTTTGTGGCATTTGTCTTCGCTGACGGCGACAACAACCTGCATACGCCCGGTCTCGTCTGATCTCGGAAGCTAAGCACGGACGGGCCTGGTCAGTACTTGGATGGGAGACCGCCTGGGAAAACCAGGTGCTGTAAGCTTTTCAACTGACAGTGGGAAAACTGCCAAAAATGTCATCGCATGTCAAAAAGACAAAAACAATACAGCTCCAAAAAGTTGTCAGAAAGACTTTGCGGCATCCTTAAAAGGCCCCTTTGTGGCCTTTGTTTTCGCTTACGGCCACACCAACCTGCATACGACCGAACTCATCTCAACAGCGGAGCTAAGCACGGTCGGGCCTGGTCAGTACTTGGATGGGAGACCGCCTGGGAATACCAGGTGCTGTAAGCTTTTCAACTGACGGTGGGAAAACTGCCAAAAATGTCATCGCATGTCAAAAAGACAAAAACATCAATACAGCTCCAAACAAGTCGTTAGAAAGACTTTGCGGCATCCTTAAAAGGCTCTTTTGTGGCGTTTGTTTTCGCTTACGGCCACACCTACCTGCATACGCCCGATCTCGTCTGATCTCGGAAGCTGATCTCGGAAGCTAAGCACGGACGGGCCTGGTCAGTACTTGAATGGGAGACCGCCTGGGAATACCAGGTGCTGTAAGCTTTTCAACTGACGGTGGAAAAACTGACAAAAAATGTCATCGCCTGTCAAAAAGACAAAACTTCAATACAGCTCCAAAAAGTCGTCAGAAAGACTTTTGCGGCATCCTTAAAAGGCCCCTTTGTGGCATTTGTCTTTGCCTACGGCCACACCAACCTGCATACGCCCGATCTCGTCTGATCTCGGAAGCTAAGCACGGACGGGCCTGGTCAGTACTTGGATGGGAGACCGCCTGGGAATACCAGGTGCTGTAAGCTTTTCAACTGACGGTGGGAAAACTGCCAAAAATGTCATCGCATGTCAAAAAGACAAAAACATCAATACAGCTCCAAAAAGTCGTCAGAAAGACTTTGCGGCATCCTTAAAAGGCCCCTTTGTGGCATTTGTTTTCGCCACGGCCACACCAACCTGCATACACCCGATCTCGCCTGATCTCGGAAGCTAAGCACGGACGGGCCTGGTCAGTACTTGGATGGGAGACCGCCTGGGAATACCAGGTGCTGTAAGCTTTTCAACTGACGGTGGGAAAACTGCCAAAAATGTCATCGCATGTAATAAAAGACACAAACATCAATACATCTCCCAACATGTCGTCTGAAAGACTTTGCGGCATCCTTCAAAAGCCCCTTTGTGGCATTTGTCTTCCCTTACGGCCACACCAACCTGCATACGCCCGATCTCGTCTGATCTCGGAAGCTAAGCACGGACGGGCCTGGTCAGTACTTGGATGGGAGACCGCCTGGGAATACCAGGTGCTGTAAGCTTTTCAACTGACGGTGGGAAAACTGCCAAAAATGTCATCGCATGTCAAAAAGACAAAAACATCAATACAGCTCCAAAAAGTCGTCAGAAAGACTTTGCGGCATCCTTAAAAGGCCCCTTTGTGGCATTTGTTTTCGCTACGGCCACACCAACCTGCATACGCCCGATCTCGTCTGATCTCGGAAGCTAAGCACGGACGGGCCTGGTCAGTACTTGGATGGGAGACCGCCTGGGAATACCAGGTGCTGTAAGCTTTTCAACTGACGGTGGGAAAACTGCCAAAAATGTCATCGCATGTCAAAAAGACAAAAACAATACAGCTCCAAAAAGTTGTCAGAAAGACTTTGCGGCATCCTTAAAAGGCCCCTTTGTGGCATTTGTTTTCGCTTACGGCCACACCAACCTGCATACGCCCGATCTCGCCTGATCTCGGAAGCTAAGCACGGACGGGCCTGGTCAGTACTTGGATGGGAGACCGCCTGGGAATACCAGGTGCTGTAAGCTTTTCAACTGACGGTGGGAAAACTGCCAAAAATGTCATCGCATGTCAAAAAGACAAAAACTTCAATACAGCTCCAAAAAGTCGTCAGAAAGACTTTGCGGCATCCTTAAAAGGCCCCTTTGTGGCATTTGTATTCCCTTACGGCCACACCAACCTGCATAAGCCCGATCACCACTGATCACCGACGCTAACAACGGATGGGCCTGGTCAGTACTTGGATGAGAGACCGCCTGGGAATACCAGGTGCTGTAAGCTTTTCAACTGACGGTGGGAAAACTGCCAAAAATGTCATCGCATGTCAAAAAGACAAAACTTCAATACAGCTCCAAAAAGTTGTCAGAAAGACTTTGCGGCATCCTTAAAAGGCCCCTTTGTGGCATTTGTCTTCGCTGACGGCCACACCAACCTGCATACGCCCGATCTCGTCTGATCTCGGAAGCTAAGCACGGACGGGCCTGGTCAGTACTTGGATGGGAGACCGCCTGGCAATACCAGGTGCTATAAGCTTTTCAACTGACACTGGGAAAACTGCCAAAAAATGTCATCGCATGTCAAAAAAGACAAAAACAATACAGCTCCAAAAAAGTTGTCAGAAAGACTTTGCGGCATCCTTAAGAGGCCTCTTTGTGGCATTTGTCTTCGCTTACGGCCACACCAACCTGCATACGCCGGATCTCGTCTGATCTCAGAGGCTAAGCACGGACGGGCCTGGTCAGTACTTGGATGGGAGACCGCCTGGGAATACCAGGTGCTGTAAGCTTTTCAACTGACGGTGGGAAAACTGACAAAAAATGTCATCGCATGTCAAAAAAGGCAAAAACTTCAATACAGCTCCAAAAAAGTTGTCAGAAAGACTTTGCGGCATCCTTAAAAGGCCCCTATGTGGCATTTGACTTCCATTACGGCCACACCAACCTGCATACGCCCGATCTCGTCTGATCTCGGAAGCTAAGCACGGTCGGGCCTGGTCAGTACTTGGATGGGAGACCGCCTGGGAATACCAGGTGCTGTAAGCTTTTCAACTGACGGTGGGAAAACTGACAAAAATGTCATCGCATGTCAAAAAGACAAAAACTTCAATACAGCTCCAAAAAGTTGTCAGAAAGACTTTGCGGCATCCTTAAAAGGCCCCTTTGTGGCATTTGACTTCCATTACGGCCACACCAACCTGCATACGCCCGATCTCGTCTGATCTCGGAAGCTAAGCACGGTCGGGCCTGGTCAGTACTTGGATGGGAGACCGCCTGGGAATACCAGGTGCTGTAAGCTTTTCAACTGACGGTGGGAAAACTGCCAAAAAATGTCATCGCATGTGAAAAAAAGACAAAAACTTCAATACAGCTCCAAAAAAGTCGTCAGAAAGACTTTGCGGCATCCTTAAAAGGCCCCTTTGTGGCATTTGTCTTCGCTGACGGCTGCACCAACCTGCATACGCCCAATCTCGTCTGATCTCGGAAGCTAAGCACGGACGGGACTGGTCAGTACTTGGATGGGAGACCGCCAGGGAAAACCAGGTGCTGTAAGCTTTTCAACTGACGGGAGGAAACTGCCAAAAATGTCATCGCATGTCAAAAAGACAAAAACTTCAATACAGCATGAAAAACTCCTCAGAAAGACTTTGCGGCATCCTTGAAAGGCCCCTTTGTGGCTTTTGTCTTCGCTTACGGCCACACCAACCTGCATACATCTGATCTCGGAAGCTAAGCACGGACGGGCCTGGTCAGTACTTGGATGGGAGACCGCCTGGCAATACCAGGTGCTGTAAGCTTTTCAACTGACGGTGGGAAAACTGCCAAAAAATGTCATCGCATGTCAAAAAAGACAAAAACAAAACAGCTCCAAAAAAGTTGTCAGAAAGACTTTGTGGCACCCTTAAAAGGCCCCTTTGTGACATTTGTTTTCGCTTACGGCCACACCAACCTGCATACGCCCGATCTCGTCTGATCTCGGAAGCTAAGCACGGTAGGGCCTGGTCAGTACTTGGATGGGAGACCGCCTGGGAATACCAGGTGCTGTAAGCTTTTCAACTGACGGTGGGAAAACAGACAAAAAATGTCATAGCAAGTAAAAAAATACAAAAACTTCAATACAGCTCCAAAAAGTCGTCAGAAAGACTTTGCGGCATCCTTAAAAGGCCCCTTTGTGACATTTGTTTTCGCCACGGCCACACCAACCTGCATAAGTCCGATCTCGTCTGAACTCGGAAGCTAAGCACGGACGGGCCTGGTCAGTACTTGGATGGGAGACCGCCTGGGAATACCAGGTGCTGTAAGCTTTTCAACTGACGGTGGGAAAACTGCCAAAAAATGTCATCGCATGTCAAAAAGACAAAAACAATACAGCATGAAAAAGTCGCCAGTAAGAATTTGCGGCATCCTTGAAAGGCCCCTTTGTGGCGTTTGTCTTCGCCACGGCCACACCAACCTGCATACGCCCGATCTCGCCTGATCTCGGAAGCTAAGCACGGACGGGCCTGGTCAGTACTTGGATGGGAGACCGCCTGGCAATACCAGGTGCTGTAAGCTTTTCAACTGACGGTGGGAAAACTGCCAAAACATGTCATCGCATGTCAAAAAAGACAAAAACAATACAGCTTCAAAAAGTCGTCAGAAAGACTTTGTGGCATCCTTAAAAGGCCCCTTTGTGACATTTGTTTTCGCCTACGGCCACACCAACCTGCATAAGCCCGATCTCGTCTGATCTCGGAATCTAAGCACCGAAGGGCCTGGTCAGTACTTGGATGGGAGACCTCCTGGGAGTACCAGGTGCTGTAAGCTTTTCAACTGACGGTGGGAAAACTGCCAAAAATGTCATCGCATGTTCAAAAAGACAAAAACAATACAGCATGAAAAAGTCGTCAGAAAGACTTTGCGGCATCCTTGAAAGGCCCCTTTGTGGCATTTGTCTTCGCCACGGCCACACCAACCTGCATACGCCCGATCTCGTCTGATCTCGGAAGCTAAGCACGGACGGGCCTGGTCAGTACTTGGATGGGAGACCGCCTGGCCATACCAGGTGCTGTAAGCTTTTCAAATGACGGTGGGAAAACTACCAAAAATGTCATCGCATGTCAAAAAGACAAAAACTTCAATACAGCTCCAAAAAAGTCGTCAAAAAGACTTTGCGGCATCCTTAAAAGACCCCTTTGTGACATTTGTTTTCGCCTACGGCCACACCAACCTGCATAAGCCCGATCTCGTCTGAACTCGGAAGCTAAGCACGGACAGGCCTGGTCAGTACTTGGATGGGAGACCGCCTGGGCATACAAGGTGCTGTAAGCTTTTCAACTGACGGTGGGAAAACTGCCAAAAAATGTCAAAAACAATACAGCATGAAAAAAGTCATCAGAAAGACTTTGCGGCATCCTTGAAAGGCCCCTTTGTGGTATTTGTCTTCGCTTACGGCCACACCTACCTGCATACACCCGATCTCGTCTGATCTCGGAAGCTAAGCACGGACGGGCCTGGTCAGTACTTGGATGGGAGACCGCCTGGCAATACCAGGTGCTGTAAGCTTTTCAACTGACGGTGGGAAAACTGCCAAAAAATGTCATCGCATGTCAAAAAAGACAAAAACAATACAGCTTCAAAAAAGTCGTCAGAAAGACTTTGTGGCATCCTTAAAAGGCCCCTTTGTGACATTTGTTTTCGCCTACGGCCACACCAACCTGCATACGCCCGATCTCGTCTGATCTCGGAAGCTAAGCACGGTCGGGCCTGGTCAGTACTTGGATGGGAGACCGCCTGGGAATACCAGGTGCTGTAAGCTTTTCAACTGACGGTGGGAAAACTGCCAAAAAATGTCATCGCATGTCACAAAAGACAAAAACATCAATACATCTCCAAAGAAGTCGTCAGAAAGACTTTGCGGCATCCTTAAAAGGCCCCTTTGTGTCATTTGACTTCCATGACGGCCACACCAACCTGCATACGCCCGATCTCGGAAGCTAAGCACGGTCAGGCCTGGTCAGTACTTGGATGGGAGACCGCCTGGGAATACCAGGTCCTGTAAGCTTTTCAACTGACGGTGGGAAAACTGCCAAAAAATGTCATCGAATGTCAAAAAAGACAAAAACATCAATACAGCTCCAAAAAGTTGTCAGAAAGACTTTGCGGCATCCTTAAAAGGCCCCTTTGTGGCATTTGTTTTCGCTACGGCCACACCAACCTGCATACACCCGATCTCGCCTGATCTCGTAAGCTAAGCACGGTCGGGCCTGGTCAGTACTTGGATGGGAGACCGCCTGGGAATACCAGGTGCTGTAAGCTTTTCAACTGACGGTGGGAAAACTGCCAAAAATGTCATCGCATGTCAAAAAGACAAAACTTCAATACAGCTCCAAAAAGTTGTCAGAAAGACTTTGCGGCATCCTTAAAAGGCCCCTTTGTGGCATTTGACTTCCATTACGGCCACACCAACCTGCATACGCCCGATCTCGCCTGATCTCGGAAGCTAAGCACGGACGGGCCTGGTCAGTACTTGGATGGGAGACCGCCTGGGAATACCAGGTGCTGTAAGCTTTTCAACTGACGGTGGGAAAACTGCCAAAAATGTCATCGCATGTCAAAAAGACAAAAACTTCAATACAGCTCCAAAAAGTTGTCAGAAAGACTTTGCGGCATCCTTAAAAGGCCCCTTTGTGGCATTTGACTTTCATTACGGCCACACCAACCTGCATACGCCCGATCTCGCCTGATCTCGGAAGCTAAGCACGGTCGGGCCTGGTCAGTACTTGGATGGGAGACCGCCTGGGAATACCAGGTGCTGTAAGCTTTTCAACTGACGGTGGGAAAACTGCCAGAAATTTCTATAAGCATTGGTAACAAAGACAAAAACTTCAATACAGCTCAAAAATAGTCGTCTGAAAGACTTTGCGGCATCCTTAAAAGGCCCCTTTGTGGCATTTGTCTTCGCTGACGGCCACACCAACCTGCATTCGACTGATCTCGGAAGCTAAGCACGGACGGGCCAGGTCAGTACTTGGAAGGCAGACCGCCAGGGAAAACCAGGTGCTGTAAGCTATTCAACTGACGGGAGGAAAACTGCCAAAAATGTCATCGCATGTCAAAAAGACAAAAACAATACAGCATGAAAAAGTCGTCAGAAAGACTTTGCGGCATCCTTGAAAGGCCCCTTTGTGGCATTTGTCTTCGCCACGGCCACACCAACCTGCATACGCCTCGATCTCGCCTGATCTCGGAAGCTAAGCACGGACGGGCCTGGTCAGTACTTGGATGGGAGACCGCCTGGCAATACCAGGTGCTGTAAGCTTTTCAACTGACGGTGGGAAAACTGCCAAAAATGTCATCGCATGTCAAAAAGACAAAAACAATACAGCTCCAAAAAGTTGTCAGAAAGACTTTGTGGCATCCTTAAAAGGCCCCTTTGTGACATTTGTTTTCGCTTACGGCCACACCAACCTGCATACGCCCGATCTCGTCTGATCTCGGAAGCTAAGCACGGTAGGGCCTGGTCAGTACTTGGATGGGAGACCGCCTGGGAATACCAGGTGCTGTAAGCTTTTCAACTGACGGTGGGAAAACTGCCAAAAAATGTCATTGCACGTCAAAAAAGACAAAAACTTCAATACAGCTCCAAAAAAGTCGTCAAAAAGACTTTGCGGCATCCTTAAAAGGCCCCTTTGTGACATTTGTTTTCGCCTACGGCCACACCAACCTGCATAAGTCCGATCTTGTCTGAACTCGAAAGCTAAGCACGGACGGGCCTGGTCAGTACTTGGATGGGAGACCGCCTGGGAATACCAGGTGCTGTAAGCTTTTCAACTGACGGTGGGAAAACTGCCAAAAAATGTCATCGCATGTCGAAAAAGACAAAAACAATACAGCATGAAAAAAGTCGTCAGAAAGACTTTGCGGCATCCTTGAAAGGCCCCTTTGTGGCGTTTGTCTTCGCTTACGGCCACACCAACCTGCATACATCTGATCTCGGAAGCTAAGCACGGACGGGCCTGGTCAGTACTTGGATGGGAGACCGCCTGGGTCTCCCATCCAATACCAGGTGCTGTAAGCTTTTCAACTGACGGTGGGAAAACTGCCAAAAAATGTCATCGCATGTCAAAAAAGACAAAAACAATACAGCTTCAAAAAAGTCGTCAGAAAGACTTTGTGGCATCCTTAAAAGGCCCCTTTGTGACATTTGTTTTCGCTTACGGCCACACCAACCTGCATACGCCCGATACCGTCTGATCACTGTAGCTAAGCCCGGTCGGGCCTGGTCAGTACTTGGATGGGAGACCGCCTGGGAATACCAGGTGCTGTAAGCTTTTCAACTGACGGTGGGAAAACTGCCAAAAAATGTCATCGCCTGTCAAAAAAGACAAAAACATCAATACAGCCCCAAAAAAGTCGTCAGAAAGACTTTGCGGCATCCTTAAAAGGCCCCTTTGTGGCTTTTGACTTCCATTACGGCCACACCAACCTGCATACGCCCGATCTCGTCTGATCTCGGAAGCTAAGCACGGACGGGACTGGTCAGTACTTGGATGGGAGACCGCCTGGGAATACCAGGTGCTGCAAGGTGTTCAACGGTCGGTGGGAAAACTGCCAAAAATGTCATCGCATGTCAAAAAGACAAAAACAATACAGCTCCAAAAGTTGTCAGAAAGACTTTGTGGCATCCTTAAAAGGCCCCTTTGTGGCATTTGTTTTCGCTGACGGCCACACCCACCTGCATCCACCCGCTCTCTTCTGCTCTCTGAATCTACTCAAGGTCGGGACTGGTCAGTACTTGGATGGGAGACCGCCTGGGAATACCGGGTGCTGTAAGCTATTCAACTGACGGTGGGAAAACTGCCAAAAATGTCATCGCATGTCAAAAAGACAAAAACATCAATACAGCTCCAAAAAGTTGTCAGAAAGACTTTGCGGCATCCTTAAAAGGCCCCTTTGTGGCATTTGTTTTCGCCACGGCCACACCTACCTGCATACACCCGATCTCGTCTGATCTCGGAAGCTAAGCACGGACGGGCCTGGTCAGTACTTGGATGGGAGACCGCCTGGGAATACCAGGTGCTGTAAGCTTTTCAACTGACGGTGGGAAAACTGACAAAAATGTCATCGCATGTCAAAAAAGGCAAAAACTTCAATACAGCTCCAAAAAAGTTGTCAGAAAGACTTTGCGGCATCCTTAAAAGGCCCCTTTGTGGCTTTTGACTTCCATTACGGCCACACCAACCTGCATACGCCCGATCTCGTCTGATCTCGGAAGCTAAGCACGGTCGGGCCTGGTCAGTACTTGGATGGGAGACCGCCTGGGAATACCAGGTGCTGTAAGCTTTTCAACTGACGGTGGGAAAACTGCCAAAAAATGTCATCGCATGTCAAAAAAGACAAAAACAATACAGCTCCAAAAAAGTTGTCAGAAAGACTTTGTGGCATCCTTAAAAGGCCCCTTTGTGACATTTGTTTTCGCCTACGGCCACACCAACCTGCATACGCCCGATCTCGTCTGATCTCGGAAGCTAAGCACGGACGGGCCTGGTCAGTACTTGGATGGGAGACCGCCTGGGAATACCAGGTGCTGTAAGCTTTTCAACTGACGGTGGGAAAACTGCCAAAAATGTCATCGCATGTCAAAAAGACAAAACTTCAATACAGCTCCAAAAAGTCGTCAGAAAGACTTTGCGGCATCCTTAAAAGGCCCCTTTGTGACATTTGTTTTCGCCACGGCCACACCAACCTGCATACGCCCGATCTCGTCTGATCTCGGAAGCTAAGCACGGACGGGCCTGGTCAGTACTTGGATGGGAGACCGCCTGGGAATACCAGGTGCTGTAAGCTTTTCAACTGACGGTGGGAAAACTGCCAAAAAATCTCATCGCATGTCAAAAAGACAAAAACTTCAATACAGCTCCAAAAAGTTGTCAGAAAGACTTTGCGGCATCCTTAAAAGGCCCCTTTGTGGCATTTGTCTTCGCATTACGGCCACACCAACCTGCATACGCCCGATCTCGCCTGATCTCGGAAGCTAAGCACGGACGGGCCTGGTCAGTACTTGGATGGGAGACCGCCTGGGAATACCAGGTGCTGTAAGCTTTTCAACTGACGGTGGGAAAACTGACAAAAATGTCATCGCATGTCAAAAAGACAAAACTTCAATACAGCTCCAAAAAGTTGTCAGAAAGACTTTGCGGCATCCTTAAAAGGCCCCTTTGTGGCATTTGACTTCCATTACGGCCACACCAACCTGCATACGCCCGATCTCTTCTGATCTCGGAAACTAAACACGGTCGGGCCTGGTCAGGACTTGGATGGGAGACCGCCTGGGAATACCAGGTGCTGTAAGCTTTTCAACTGACGGTGGGAAAACTGCCAAAAATGTCATCGCATGTCAAAAAGACAAAAACTTCAATACAGCTCCAAAAGTCGTCAGAAAGACTTTGCGGCATCCTTAAAAGGCCCCTTTGTGGCATTTGTCTTCGCTGACGGCCACACCAACCTGCATACGCCCGATCTCGCCTGATCTCGGAAGCTAAGCACGGACGGGCCTGGTCAGTACTTGGATGGGAGACCGCCTGGGAATACCAGGTGCTGTAAGCTTTTCAACTGACGGAGGAAAACTGCCAAAAATGTCATCGCATGTCAAAAAGACAAAAACAATACAGCATGAAAAAGTCGTCAGAAAGACTTTGCGGCATCCTTGAAAGGCCCCTTTGTGGCATTTGTCTTCGCCACGGCCACACCAACCTGCATACGCCCGATCTCGCCTGATCTCGGAAGCTAAGCACGGACGGGCCTGGTCAGTACTTGGATGGGAGACCGCCTGGCAATACCAGGTGCTGTAAGCTTTTCAACTGACGGTGGGAAAACTGCCAAAAATGTCATCGCATGTCAAAAAGACAAAAACAATACAGCTCCAAAAAGTTGTCAGAAAGACTTTGTGGCATCCTTAAAAGGCCCCTTTGTGACATTTGTTTTCGCCACGGCCACACCAACCTGCATACGCCCGATCTCGCCTGATCTCGGAAGCTAAGCACGGTCGGGCCTGGTCAGTACTTGGATGGGAGACCGCCTGGGAATACCAGGTGCTGTAAGCTTTTCAACTGACGGTGGGAAAACTGCCAAAAATGTCATCGCATGTCAAAAAGACAAAAACTTCAATACAGCTCCAAAAAGTCGTCAGAAAGACTTTGCGGCATCCTTAAAAGGCCCCTTTGTGACATTTGTTTTCGCCACGGCCACACCAACCTGCATAAGCCCGATCTCGCCTGATCTCGAAGCTAAGCACGGACGGGCCTGGTCAGTACTTGGATGGGAGACCGCCTGGGAATACCAGGTGCTGTAAGCTTTTCAACTGACGGTGGGAAAACTGCCAAAAATGTCATCGCATGTCAAAAAGACAAAAACAATACAGCATGAAAAAGTCGTCAGAAAGACTTTGCGGCATCCTTGAAAGGCCCCTTTGTGGCATTTGTCTTCGCCACGGCCACACCAACCTGCATACGCCCGATCTCGCCTGATCTCCGAAGCTAAGCACGGACGGGCCTGGTCAGTACTTGGATGGGAGACCGCCTGGCAATACCAGGTGCTGTAAGCTTTTCAACTGACGGTGGGAAAACTGCCAAAAATGTCATCGCATGTCAAAAAGACAAAA
>CM056550.1:10075463-10090463 GCA_029721515.1 Synanceia verrucosa | reverse complement strand
GTCTTGTTGATGTACAGCCTCAGGTGATTCTGCTCAGTCCATTCCACAAAGTTGTCTATCAGTGTTCTGTACTCACCCTCCTCTCCATCACGTATACACCCAACAACAGCTGAGTCATCAGAAAACTTCTGCAGATGGCATGACTCAGCATTGTATTGAAAGTCAGTGGTGTATAAGGTGAAGAGGAAAGGAGAGAGCACAGTCCCCTGTGGAGCTCCTATATTACTGACCACCACATCAGACAGGACACTGCCCAGACGGACAAACTGTGGCCTGCCTGTCAGGTAGTCAGTGATCCAGGAGATCACTGAGCCGTTGACACCCATCACCCGCAGCTTCTCACCTAGCAGCAGAGGCTGGATGGTGTTAAAGGCACTGGAGAAATCAAAGAATGTGATCACACAGTGATCTCCTCATTCACAGTGTCTCCTCCACCATCCAGATGCATATGAGCTCGCTGCAGCAGGTAAATGACTGCGTCATCGACTCCCAAATGGGGCTGATAAGCAAATTGTAAAGGGTCCAGAAACATCCTCACCTGTGGCCTCAGCTGGGCCAGGACCAGCCTCTCCAGGACCTTGATCACATGGGATGTGAGAGCAACTGGTCTGTAGTCTTCTGGATCAGATGGCCTTGACTTCTTGGGTACTGGAACCAGGCAGGACGACTTCCACAGGACTGGGACCTTCTCCTGACTCAGGCTCAGGTTGTACAGGTGTCTCAGCACTGGAGACAGCTGGCTGGCACAGGTCTTCAGGATCCTGGGGGTGATGCCATCAGGGCCTGCAGCCTTGTGCTGGTTCAGTCTTTCCAGCTGCCTCTTTACCTGGCCTGTAGTCACAGTTGGGCGGGGGTTGGTGTTGATGTTATCAGTGGAGGAGGAGGAGTGGGGGCAGATAGAGTGGTGCTTCACAGGAGAAAGTGGGGGTTGGGCCAAACCATTTGGGAAGGTGTGAGTGTGGGGGGGAATGGAGGTGATGAGGGGGGGGCGACAGGAGGTGAGCTAAACCTGTTGAAGAACAGATTGAGCTGGTTTGCTCTGTCCAGGCTCCCTGATGTCTGCCTGTCTTTCCCCTTCATTCCGGTAATATTGACAGCTGACTGTGTGGTGTGTATGCTGCTGTGAGTCTATTTTGGTGAGGTTTGCTCCTTTTGGGCCTAAAAAGGAGGGTGGCAGTTGGGTACCCCTTCAGTTTATCTGGAAGGTGGGGTTTTAGTTAGCTGGTGGTATTTTTGTTGTTTTGGGTTCCTTGTCTTTATGGTGCAGCCTCGGCCTTTTGTGCAGGCTTGTTTTCACTTTACCGCCCTGTGTTTGTTTTATTAACAATAAACCTTAACTTCTATTGCCAATCAGTGTCTCTCACTCTTTCTTCAGCCCACTTAACATCAGTTGTTACTCCCTGTCACCCGCTGGGACGTAACATAATTGGGGGCTCATCTGGGATCGAAGGAATTTGAGGGACTGACCGTTGACATATAGTGTGGAGTGTTTAGTGTGTTTTATAGCATTTGTGAGTGGCTTTCCATTGTCGGACTTCATTGTGCAAACAGTGGGACAACTTCTTCAGTAAGGTCAGGTGAGTGCTCAGCTGGGCAGTTCGCTGCCTTTCCATCGGGCACGCTTTCGTTATTTTGCCTTTTTTATTTTCGAGGTAATCCTGGGGAGGGGAGTTACACTCTCGAGCCCGGCACGCCTCAGAAGATACACAGGTGAGGTTTAGCATTAGGCAGGAACTGAGGAAGTTTGTTTTGAGAGCGTGCATTGGTACCATCACGTTGCTTGTGTTCAGCAAGTATGGCAGACTTGTATTTGTGTCAGCTTCTACTTTGGGTCTGTTTTAAGATGGCGCCGCGAGAGTGGGAGCCTTTACAGCAGCTCTTGTACTTTTCTAAGTTTCTTCTTGTTTTTCTAGTTTCTGTCTTTTTTTTCTCCAAGTCTTCTTTGTATGATTTTGTTTCCCCAAACTATGTGAGGGAGATGGGCATATTCGTTTTTGCTCATCTCCATTATTTTCTTTTTAATGACCACCATGTCCGGAGACCCCGCTCACACCTGTGACCCTATTGTTTACAGTAGGGACCAGCTGTTAGCTTTGTGGGCTAACAGCTGGCTACCAGCCGGCCAAAGACCAAACATTCCTCGGGCTGAAGAGGAGGAGACGGGGTTGTCGGGCCGGGAAGGAGCGCTGCAGAAGGAGGAGACGATACAGACACGTCCTCCCATCCGTCATTATGGGGAATGTAAGATCTCTGCCCAATAAGATGGACGAGCTAGCGGCGCTAACCTGGCATCAGAAGGAGTTTCGCGAGGCCAGCCTGCTACTATTCATGGAGTCATGGCTAACAGCGGTAACTCCGGACACTCACGCCGAGTTGGATGGCTTCCAACTCATACGGGCGGACAGGACGGCAGAGAGCGATAAGAGGAAAGGAGGGGGACTGGCTGTGTTTGTCAATGAGAGATGGTGTAACCCCAGGCACATCACCATTAAGGAGCAACTTTGTAACCGGGACATTGAGCTGCTAGCCATTGGCCTCAGGCCGCACTATATCCCGAGGGAATTCTCCCACGTCATTGCGGTGACTGTGTATATTCCCCCGTCGGCCAGTAGCGATGCAACGTGTGATGTCCTGCTATCAGCTGTGAACAGGCTACAAACACAGAGCCCCAACGCCCTGCTGCTCATCTCTGGGGATCACATCTCTCTGCCGTCCTCTCTGCCCACCTTCACATAATATGTCACCTGTGCCACCAGAGACAATAAAACACTAGACTTGTTTTATGCCAATACCAAAGAGGCATATACATCCCACACCCTCCCCCCTGCCCAGAGGGGGGAGGGTGTGGCCACAACATTGTGCATATCCAGCCTGTGTACAAACCTCTGGTACACAGGCAGCCAGCTGTGACCCGCATGGTCAGAAGATGGTCCACAGAGGCTGAAGAGGCTCTACAGGACTGTTTTGATTCAACCATGTGGGAGCTCTTCAGTTAGCTAAGCTAACAGCTATGCTGGACAGACCCTCCCACCCCCTCCAGGGCACTCTGACAGCACTGGGCAGCTCCTTCAGCCAGAGACTGCTCCACCCTCGCTGTAGGAAGGAGAGGTACCGCCGCTCGTTCCTGCCTGCTGCTGTCAGACTGTTTAACCTTCATGTCTGAACTCTTAATCACTCAAACAGCACAGCCACTTTTCATCTGCTACATCTGTCATTATGCCTATGCCTGTGTATATGGATGTATATATATATATATATTGATGTGCACATATATTGTGTGTATGTATGTATATTATATATATAGGTTTAAGCATTGATGGATGTATGCATATATTATCCATTACTGTGAACAGTTTAATTTCTTATCCTGTACTGTGACCAGTTAAGTTTTTCTTAATATTTTATATTGTATGTGTGTGTTGATTTCTTTTCTGCAGTCTGTTCTGTCTTGCTGCTGTAAGCTGAAAATTTCTCCATTGTGAGACAAATAAAGGTTTATCTTATCTTATCTTATCTTGGATAGGTGTAGGAAGTCTCATTTGCTTGCTGTTGCTGAACATTATGGCATTTCAGTCTCAACCTCTCTCCGTAAACCTGACCTGAAGTCTTTGGTCATAGATGGCTTAGATAGCCAGGGTTTGTTAGTCCTGCCAGCCCCCGAGGGACTGCTTGCAAATGTTTCTGGTATGGAGGGGAGTGATGGTGCAGACGATCACCCAGTTGGGGATGTGACCATCAGGTGCTGCGGCGACCAGTGCTTCTCTTGTGACCCCTCATGTACAAAAACGGGAGGAGAAGGTGTTTACACTTACTCCTTTTGACCCATTATCTGGAGATTCCTCTTCTCCTGGTACTAGAGCTGATGCCTGGTTAAAGGTGCGACTGGCTTGTCTGCAGTTGGAGAGGGAGAGGGAGGAATGTGAGTGGAGCCTTCAAAGGGAGTTGGAGCTGAAAAGGTTAGAGGCTGACACTGCTGTTAAGATGCGCCAATTGGAGCTACAGAGAAGTGAGGCCACTAGCCCCGCCACCTTTGGTGTGGTGCCCCCTGCTGACTCAACTCTCACCTTTGATGTTAGCAAGCACATTTCCCTGGTTCCTGTCTTCCGAGAATCTGAGGTCGAGTCTTACTTTGCTGCATTTGAACGTGTCGCTACTGCTTTGCACTGGCCAACTGATGTATGGGCTATACTGTTGCAGTGCAAGTTAATGGGTAGAGTGCAAGAGGCTTGCTCATCTCTGTTGATAGGAGACAGTCTCATTTATGAAAAGGTTAAGGCTGTGGTTCTGCAGACATATGAGCTAGTGCCTGAAGCTTACAGGCAGCGATTTAGGAATCTCAGAAAAGCCTCAGATCAGTCATTTAAAGATTTTGCAAGGGAGAAAGGTGTCTTGTCTGATCGGTGGTGTGCTGCAGTTAAAGTAAGTGTTTTTGCTTCTCTGCGTGAACTTATTCTTGTGGAAGAATTAAGAAATTGTGTAACTGAGAAAACTGTCACTTATTTAAATGAGCAGAAAGTCACCACTCTGCAGCAGGCTGCCTCCTCAGCTGATGAGTTTGCCCTCACTCATCAGATGGCCTTCATAAAGCGAGACATGCCTGTGTCTATCTCTCTGAAATCAGGTGGTGAGTCTGTTCCTCCGACATGTGCACCAGGTGGAAAGACAGAGAAGCAATGCTTCTTTTGTCACAAGCCCGGTCATATCATCTCAGACTGTCAAATCCTTAAACGGAAACAGGCAACCACAACAAAACAAACTAAAGATGTTGGGTTGATCAAAATGGTAACTGAGTCCACTGGGGGTCAGTCACCTTCTCTTAAGGAACCTGGTGAGTGTTTCAAACCATTCATCTTTCATACCTTTATGTCTCTTACCGGAAAGCTGGAGAACCAGCGTCCTATTCCAGTGTTACGGGATACTGGGAGATCTGTCTTTTATCCAATCTAGTACCCTGCCCTTAAGTGCAGACTCTTATTGTAACAGCAGTTCTGTGGTCAGAGGTATTGGAATGAGTTTTGTGCCTGCACCTCTCCATCAAGTGCAATTGAACTCCAAGCTAAAGACTGGAATCTTTCCAGTAGCTCTCCTGCCATGTTTCCCAATTAGCGGTGTGGACTTTATAATGGGAAATGATATTGCTGGGGGGAAGGTGTATCCTACCCCCGAGGTAGTTGACGTTCCTGTTGTCCAAACCTGATGAGTTAGCCACTCAGCATCATCAGGTGTTGACAGCCAGTTGTCTGACACGGGCGCAAGCACGTAGGCAGGCTGAAGCTGTGGATCTGGCTGACTCGCTGTTTGCTTCTGTTTTGTCTGGGGACAGGTTGCCCCCTGCTGGGAATGTGGTCAACCATGACTCCAGGAAGGTTGAGAGGTCAGATGCTACCTCCAGTGTACCCTTTCCTATTACTCACGATGCTTTGATTGAGGCCCAAGAAGACAACTCATCCCTGGTAAAGTGTTTTGCTGCAGCTACTGCGGGTAGTGGATGTGGCGAGAACCAATCATATCTGGTAGACCAGGGTGTGCTTATGCGCAAATGGGGCTCAAAGCACATGCTGGTGAAGATAGGAGTACTATTTAACAGATAGTTGTCCCAAACAGTCTCAGACAGAAAATATTGGAGTTGGCACATGCAAATGTGTGGTCAGGCCATCTGGGGGTCACTAAAACCATGACCGAATCCTGAAACACTTCTTTTAGCCTGGATTGAAAGCGGATGTGGCATGTTTCTGCAAAAACCTGTCGCACTTGCCAAGTGGTAGGGAAGCCTAATCAGGTAGTTCCCCCAGCTCCACTGCATCCCATACCTACGTGCGGAGCACCTCTTGAACGTGTCATTGTTGACTGTGTGGGCCCATTGCCTCGAGCACAGGCAGGTAACCAGTTCCTAATAACCACTATGTGTGCCTCCACTCGGTTCCCTGAGGCAATTCCGCTGAGAAAGATCACTGCTCTGACTGTCACTAAGGCACTAATTGAGTTCTTTACCACCTTTGGACTTCTAAAAGTGGTGCAGACAGACCAAGGAGCAAACTTTCTGTCAAAGATCTTTGCACAGACTTTGAAATCATTAGGAGTGTCTCAGTATCAAGTGCATATCATGCAGAGTCACAAGGTGCTCTTGAACGGTGGCATCAGACTCTGAAATCGATGCTGCGCAAGTACTGCCACGATACTGGGAAGGACTGGGATGAGGGGGTGCCTTTTGTTCTTTTTGCCATCTGTGAAGCTAAGCAGGAGTCCCTTGGGTTCAGCCCAGCTGAACTTGGCTTTGGTCATAGTGTACGTGGCCCTTTAAAAGTACTGAAGGAACAGTTCATGTCTAAGTCGAACACAGTGACTAACGTGTTGGACTTCGTCACCAAGTGTAAGGAGCAGTTACATAGTGCCTCAGGTTTGGCAAGAGAAGCTCTCTCTTCTGCTCAAGGTAATATGAAGAGGCGGTTTGACAAGAGAGCAGTAGACTGGCAGTTTCAGCCTGGCAACCAAGTATTGGTTCTTCTTCCTGTGTCTGGCTCTGCCCTCTCTGCCCGCTTCTCAGGACCTTATGTGGTAAAAAGTAAGGTGTCTGACACTGACGATATTATTCACACTCCCGAGAGAAGAAGAAAAAAACAGGTTGTGTCATGTTAACATACTGAAGCCCTACCATTCCAGGAATGAGGATCAGGGGAGACATGGAATGACTCCGGAGCCTGTTGCCCCTGTTAACAGTCCCATTTTGTTGGCATGTACTGAGGCTTCACAAGATGATGGACTGGTGATGCTTACTGATAGTCAGCAGAGTGGGAGGTTGTTGAACTCAGAGTTCCTATCTAACAGAGTCGCAACTCTCTTATTTACATGCATATCATCATGGAGATGTAATTGAGCTGCTTTCCTCCTTTCCGACACTGTTCAGTGACGTGCCCTTATGGACCCATGTGTTGCAGCATGATATTGATGTTGGGTCTGCATCTTTCATTAAGCAACATGCTTACCGCTGTCCAATGGGCAAACGGGAGATAATAAAAAGGGAAGCTGACTTTCTATTGGTAAACGGTTTGGCTAAGCCCAGTCACGGTCGCTGGAGTTCCCCATGCCTGCTGGCCCCCAAGCCTGATGGCACTTCTCGCTTCTGCACAGACTTTCATAAGGTTAATGTTGTGACTGTGCCAGGCTCATTTCCCTTGCCATGCATGGAGGACTGTGTAGCATAAATAGTGTAGAGCAGGTCAATCATTAATTAATATCAAATTAGGGCGCCAGCCAGTTTTGCTAAAACAGGGAAAACTTGTGAATTTGACATTAATTAATAGTCCCGTAATCTCAGGGTGCTACAGAGTTCTTGACCTAGTGTACAGTGATTCAGTTGCTTCATATACACAAACAAATCAAATAACCAAGTTCTTGATAAATGAGATGTTTATTTGACAAACTGTAACCAGACTACTACTGTAAAAGAAAATAACGAATAAAAAAGTATTAGTTTGACAAACTCAATGACCAGGCTACTAACAGAAATAATAAAATTCAGCAGTTCAGCAGTTGAGAGTTTGAGAGGCATCAGAGAAGATTGTGAGTAATTTACTATTCAGAATTGGTTTAGCATTTTATTGATATCTTACCAAATATTATTCAGTTTGCTGGATTAAGCCCTAAATTCAGGCCATTTAATTTAGCGTCTAATCATCAAACTCTTTAATATCTGTAAGATGTACATGCAGTATATCACTGTTCCTGGATGGATAGGAGTGAGGAGTGGCTGCAGGTTCTGTCTGGATCTGCAGGATCTCTGCAGGCGACTTCGGCTTGAACTTCACCAGTGGCTCTTTCGGGCATCGGTGGACATCTCTGGACAGCTCTGGACATGTCTGGGGAGTTCTGAAAACCTTTGGTCATCTCGGGACAGTTCTGGACAGCTCTGGACATCTTTGGTCGTCTCTGAACATCTCTGGTTGACATGGCTCCATCTCAGTCTCTCTCTGTCTGTCTCTCCTCTTCACAGCATAGTCTCTGTGCCCTTGCTTCAATTCTCCCCCCCTCTTTGTTGGTGGGGGAGGTCAGCTGGATTCACACCAACGTGTCGACCGACAGTCTTTTCTTCTTTTAAGTTTCTTCATGATGGCTGCAGTCATTTTCTGCAGACTGTGTCTGAGCAGAGGAGCTGGCTCACATTTTCAGGTCAAAGGAGTAGACAGAGGAGACAAGATGGTCTTGAGGCAGGATGCAGAGTTGGAAGGTTCTGGATCGGCTGTTCTTCATGCCATGAGGTGCTGGGTCCTGAGGAGGCCATTCACAAGCAGCATTCAGAGTCTTTCAGTCATATCTGGAGCAGGTTGAAGATTCTGGAGAGGTTGCTCTTCATGCCATGAGGCGTTGGACCTGCGGTGGGACAGCATGTCTCTGTCTCTGGGTCATCATTGTTTCCCTCCGCCTCCCAGCATGTGGGAGAGTGAGAACAGAGATGCAGTGGAGAGGATGAAGACCAGAACTTGACTGGCTGAAGGACTGAAGAAGAATAGCGAGTGCTCAGACCAGCTGAGGCTTTTATGATCTTTTTGAAGGTCCAGTGGGGGTGTGACCACTGGTCCCTCCCCATACCAGGTGCTGTCAGCTTTTGACTTTACAGTTGAAAACTGCCAAAAAATGTCATGTCAAAAAAGACAAAAACATCAACATTTCGGACAGGTCCACAAAAATCGTCAGAAAGACTTTGCGGCATCCTTAGAAGGCCCCTTTGTGGCATTTGTCTTTGCTTACAGCCACACCAACCTGCATATGCCCAATCTCGTCTGATCTCGGAAGCTAAGCACGGTCCGCCCTGGTCGTTACTTGGATGGAAGACCACCTGGGAATACCAGGTGCTGCAAGCTTTTGACCTTGTGGTTTAAAACTGCCAAAAAATGTCATCGCATGTCAAAAAAGACAAAAACATCAACATTTTGGACGGGTCAAAAAGACTTTGCGGCATCCTTAAAAGGCCCCTTTGTGGCCTTTCTTTTTGCTTTCGGCCACACCAACCTGCATACGCCAGATTTCGTCTGATCTCGGAAGCTAAGCACGGTCGGGTCTGGTCAGTACTTGGATGGGATACCGCCTGGGAAGAGCAGGTGCTGTAAGCTTTTCAACTGACGGTGGGAAAACTGACAAAAAATGTCATCGCATGTTAAAAAAGACAACAACATCAAAACAGCTCCGAAGAAAGTCGTCAGAAAGACTTTGCGGCATCCTTAAAAGGCCCCTTTGTGGCGTTTGTCTTCGCTTACGGCCACGCCACCCTACATACGCCCGATCTCGTCTGATCTCGGAAGCTAAGCACGGTTGGGCCTGGTCAGTACTTGGATGGTAGACTGCCTGGGAATAAAAGGTGCTGTAAGCTTTTCAACTGACGGTGGGAAAACTGCCAAAAAATGTCATCGCATGTCAAAAAAGACAAAAACATCAATACAGCTCCAAAAAAGTCTTCAGAAAGACTTTGCGGCATCCTCAGAAGGCCCCTTTGTGGCATATGTCTTCGCTTACAGCCACACCAACCTGCATACGCCCGATCTCGTCTGATCTCGGAAGCTAAGCGCGGACGGGCCTGGTCAATACTTGGATGGGAAACCGCCTGAGAATACCAGGTGCAGTAAGCTTTTCAAGTGACGGTGGGAAAACTGACAAAAAATGTCATTGCATGTCAAAAAAGACAAAACATCAATACAGCTCCAAAAAAGTCATCAGAAAGACTTTGCGGCATCCTTAAAAGGCCCCTTTGTGGCTTTTGTCTTCGCTTACGGCCACACCAATCTGCATACGCCCGATCTCGTCTGATCTCGGAAGCTAAGCACGGTCAGGCCTGGTCAGTAGTTGGGTGGGAGACCGCCTGGGAATACCAAGTGCTGTAAGCTTTTCAACTGACGGTGGGAAAACTGACAAAAATATCTTCCCATGTCATAAAAGACAAAAACATCAATACAGCTCCACAAAAATCGTCAGAAAGACTTTGCAGCATCCTCAGAAGGCACCTTTGTGGCGTTTGTCTTTGCTTACGGCCACACCAACCTGCGTACGCCCGATCTCGTCTGATCTCGGAAGCTAAGCACGGTCAGGCCTGGTCAGTACTTGGATGGGAGACCGCCTGGGAATACCATGTGCTGTAACTGACGGTGGGAAAACTGACAAAAATGTCTTCCCATGTCATAAAAGAAAAAAACATCAAAACAGCTCCAAGAAAGTCGTCAGAAAGACTTTGCAGCATCCTCAGAAGGCACCTTTGTGTCGTTTGTCTTTGCTTACGGCCACACCAACCTGCATGCGCCCGATCTCGTCTGATCTCGGAAGCTAAGCACGGTCGGGCCTGGTTAGTACTTGGATGGGAGACCGCCTGGTAATACCAAGTGCTGTAAGCTTTTCAACTGACGGTGGGAAAACTGCCAGAAAATGTCATCCCATCTCATAAAAGACAAAAACATCAATACAGCTCCAAAAAAGTCGTCAGAAAGACTTTGCAGCATCCTTAGAAGGCACCTTTGTGGCATTTGTCTTTGCCTACGGCCACACCAACCTGCATACGCCCAATCTCGTCTGATCTCGGAGGCTGAGCACGGTCGGGCCTGGTCAGTACTTGGATGGTAGACCGCCTGGGAATACCAGGTGCTGTAAGCTTTTCAACTGACGGTGGGAAAAATGCCAAAAAATGTCATCGCATGTCAAAAAAGACAAAAACTTCAATACAGCTCCAAAAAAGTCGTCAGAAAGCCTTTGCGGCATCCTTAAAAGGCCCCTTTGTGGCATTTGTTTTCGCTTACAGCCACACCAACCTGCATACGCCCGATCTCGTCTGATCTCGGAAGCTAAGCACGGACGGGCCTGGTCAGTACTTGGATGGGAGACTTCCTGGGAATACCAGGTGCTGTAAGCTTTTCAACTGGCGGTGGGAAAACTGCCAAAAAATGTCATCGCATGTCAAAAAAGACAAAAACATCAATACAGCTCCAAAAAAGTCGTCAGAAAGACTTTGCGGCATCCTCAGAAGGCACCTTTGTGGCGTTTGTCTTTGCTTACGGCCACACCAACCTGCATACGCCCGATCTCGTCTGATCTCGGAATCTACGCACGGACGGGCCTGGTCAGTACTTGGATGGGAGACCGCCTGGGAATACCAGGTGCTGTAAGCTTTTCAACTGACGGTGGGAAAACTGACAAAAAATGTCATCCCATGTCATAAAAGACAAAAACATCAATACAGCTCCAAAAAAGTCGTCAAAAAGACTTTGCAGCACGCTTAGAAGGCACCTTTGTGGCGTTTGTTTTTGCTGACGGCCACACCAACCTGCATACGCCCGATCTCGTCTGATCTTGGAAGCTAAGCACGGTCAGCCCTGGTCAGTACTTGGATGGGAGACCGCCTGGGAATACCAAGTGCTGTAACTGACGGTGGGAAAACTGACAAAAATGTCTTCCCATGTCATAAAAGAAAAAAACATCAAAACAGCTCCAAAAAAGTCGTCAGAAAGACTTTGTAGCATCCTTAGAAGGCACCTTTGTGGCATTTGTCTTTGCTTACGGCCACACCAACAAGCATACGCCCGATCTCATCTGATCTCGGAGGGGTCAGTACTTGGATGGCAGACCGCCTGGGAATACCAGGTGCTGTAAGCTTTTCAACTGACGGTGGGAAAACTGCCAAAAAATGTCATCGCATTTCAAAAAAGACAAAAACATCAATACAGCTCCAAAAAATTCGTCAGAAAGACTTTGCGGCATCCTTAAAAGGCCCCTTTGTGGCTTTTGTCTTCCCGTACGGCCGCACCAACCTGCATATGCCCAATCTCGTCTGATCTCGGAGGCTTAGCACGGACGGGCCTGGTCAGTACTTGGATGGGAAACCGCCTGGGAATACCAGGTGCTGTAAGCTTTTCAACTGACGGTGGGAAAACTGACAAAAAATGTCATCGCATGTCAAAAAAGCCAAAAACATCAATACAGCTCCAAAAAAGTCGTCAGAAAGACTTTGCAGCATCCTTAGAAGGCACCTTTGTGGCATTTGTCTTTGCTTACGGCCACACCAACCTGCATACGCCGGATCTCGTCTGATCTCGGAGGCTAAGCACGGTCGGGCCTGGTCAGTACATGGATGGTAGACCGCCTGGGAATACCAGGTGCTGTAAGCTTTTCAACTGACGGTGGGAAAACTGCCAAAAAATGTCATCACGTGTCAAAAAGACAAAAACATCAATACAGCTCCAAAAAAGTTGTCAGAAAGACTTTGCGGCATCCTTAAAAGGCCCCTTCGTGGCTTTTGTCTTTGCTTACGGCCACACCAACCTGCATACGCCGATCTCGTCTGATCTCGGAAGCTAAGCACGGTCAGCCCTGGTCAGTACTTGGGTGAGAGACCGCCTGGGAATACCAAGTGCTGTAACTGACGGTGGGAAAACTGACAAAAATTTCTTCCCATGTCATAAAAGAAAAAAACATCAAAACAGCTCCAAAAAAGTCGACAGAAAGACTTTGCAGCATCCTTAAAAGGCTCCTTTGTGGCGTTTGTTTTGGCTTACGGCCACACCTACCTGCATACGCCCGATCTCGTCTGATCTCGGAAGCTAAGCACAGACGGGCCTGGTCAGTACTTGGATGGGAAACCGCCTGGGAATACCAGGTGCTGTAAGCTTTTCAACTGACGGTGGGAAAACTGCCAAAAAATGTCATTGCATGTCAAAAAAACAAAAACATCAATACAGCTCCAAAAAAGTCGTCAGAAAGACTTTGCGGCATCCTTAAAAGGCCCCTTTGTGGCATTTGTTTTCGCTTACAGCCACACCAACCTGCATACGCCCGATCTCGTCTCATCTCGGAAGCTAAGCACGGACGGGCCTGGTCAGTACTTGGATGAGAGACAGCCTGGGAATACCAGGTGCTGTAAGCTTTTCAACTGAGGGGGGGTAAACTGACAAAAATGTCATCGCATGTCAAAAAAGACAAAAACATCAATACAGCTCCAAAAAAGTCGTCAGAAAGACTTTGCGGCATCCTTAAAAGGCCCCTTTATGGCATTTGTTTTCGCTTACAGCCACAATAACCTGCATACGCCCGATCTCGTCTGATCTTGGAAGCTAAGCACGGTCGGGCCTGGTCAGTACTTGGATGGGAGACTGCCTGGCAATACCAGGTGCTGTAAGCTTTTCAACTGACGGTGGGAAAACTGCCAAACAATGTCATCCCATCTCATAAAAGACAAAAACATCAATACAGGTCCAAAAAAGTCGTCTGAAAGACTTTGCAGCATCCTTAGAAGGCCCCTTTGTGGTTTTTGTCTTCGCTCACGGCCACACCAACCTGCATACACCCGAGCTCGGCTGATCTCAGAAGCTAAGCACGGACGGGCCTGGTCAGTACTTGGTTGGGAGACCGCCTGGCAATACCAGGTGCTGTAAGCTTTTCAACTGACAGTGGGAAAACTGCCAAAAAATGTCATTGCATGTTAAAAAAGTCAAAAACTTCAATACAGCTCCAAAAAGTCGTCAGAAAGACTTTGCGGCATCCTTAAAAGGCCCCTTTGTGGCATTTGGTTTCGCTTACGGCCACACCAACCTGCATACGCCCGATCTCGTCTGATCTCAGAAGCTAAGCACGGACGGGCCTGGTCAGTACTTGGATGGGAGACCGCCTGGGAATACCAGGTGCTGTAAGCTTTTCAACTGACGGTGGGAAAACTGCCAAAAAATGTCATCGCATGTCAAAAAAGACAAAAACATCAATACAGCTCCAAAAAAGTCGTCAGAAAGACTTTGCGGCATCCTTAAAAGGCCCCTTTGTGTCTTTTGTTTTCGCTTACGGCCACACCAACCTGCATACGCCCGATCTCGTCTGATCTCAGAAGCTAAGCACGGACGGGCCTGGTCAGTACTTGGATGGGAGACCGCCTGGGAATACCAGGTGCTGTAAGCTTTTCAACTGACAGATGGAAAACTGCCAAAAATGTCATCCCATGTCAAAAAAGACAAAAACATCAATACCGCTCCAAAAAAGTCGTCAGAAAGACTTTGCGGCATCCTTAAAAGGCCCCTTTGTGGCTTTTGTCTTCGCTTACGGCCACACCAACCTGCATACGCCCGATCTCGTCTGATCTCGGAAGCTAAGCACGGACGGGCCTGGTCAGTACTTGGATGGGAGACCGCCTGGGAATACCAGGTGCTGTAAGCTTTACAACTGACGGTGGGAAAACTGCCAAAAATGTCATCGCATGTCAAAAAGACAAAACATCAATACAGCTCCAAAAAGTCGTCAGAAAGACTTTGCGGCATCCTTAAAAGGCCCCTTTGTGGCATTTGTCTTCGCTGACGGCCACACCAACCTGCATCGCCGATCTCGTCTGATCTCAGAAGCTAAACGGACGGGCCTGGTCAGTACTTGGATGGGAGACCGCCTGGGAATACCAGGTGCTGTATGCTTTTTAACTGACGGTGGGAAAACTGCCAAAAAATGTCATCGCATGTCAAAAAAGAGAAAAACATCAATACAGCTCCAAAAAAGTCGTCAGAAAGACTTTGCGGCATCCTTAAAAGGCCCCTTTGGGGCATTTGTTTTCGCTTACGGCCACACCAACCTGCATACGCCCGATCTCGTCTGATCTCGGAAGCTAAGCACGGACAGGCCTTGTCAGTACTTGGATGGGAGACCGCCTGGGAATACCAGGTGCTGTAAGCTTTTCAACTGACGGTGGGAAAACTGCCAAAAAATGTCATCGCATGTCAACAAAAGACAAAAACAGCAATACAGTTCCAAAAAAGTCGTCAGAAAGACTTTGCGGCATCCTTAAAAGGCCCCTTTGTGGCATTTGTCTTCACTTACGGCCACACCAACCTGCATACGCCGGATCTCGTCTGATCTCGGAAGCGAAGCACGGACGGGCCTGGTCAGTACTTTGATGGGAAACCGCCAGGGAATACCAGGTGCTGTAAGCTTTTCAACTGACGGTGGGAAAACTGCCAAAAATGTCATCGCATGTCAAAAAGACAAAACATCAATACA
>CM056550.1:10059354-10069963 GCA_029721515.1 Synanceia verrucosa | reverse complement strand
CTAGCCTTTCAGAATACACACCGCCACGCTCATTAGTATACCGCCTGGAGCACACTCCAAATGGGCTCCTAATGTTTACGTGGCTATCTGTGTGATTTGGCACGCTTGTTGCACATCTAAGGCTCTCTCGCCTTGCTTTTGGTGCTGTGCTGTTCTACTAGAGCTGGCCAGCTGGAGCTACTCGGGCTTGAGGTGCTGAGGAGGAGCCGCGAGCAGCTCCTAAATGAAAAGACTGCACCCACGCAAGGTGACAAGTGTGCAAAGAAGTGATGGCTGGTCAGCAAGCGCCTGGTGTCATCAGCTTCGGCCTTTTGGCTAAGACTAAGTGTAGTATCCTCATAAAAGACAAAAACAATACAGCTCTGAAAAAGTCGCCAGAAAGACTTTGCAGCATCCTTAAAAGGCCCCTTTATGGCATTTGTTTTCGCTACGTACACACCTAACCTGCATACGCTCCGATCTGCTCTGATCTCGGAGGATAAGCACGGACGGGTCTGGTCAGTACTTGGATGGGGGACCGCCTGGGAATACCAGGTGCTGTAAGCTTTTCAACTGACGGTGGGAAAACTGACAAAAAATGTCATCGCATGTCAAAAAAGACAAAATCTTCAATACAGCTCCAAAAAAGTTGTCTGAAGGACTTTGCGGCATCCTTAAAAGGCTCCTTTGTGGCGTTAGTTTTCGCTTAAGGCCACACCTACCTGCATACGCCCGATCTCGTCTGATCTCGGAAGCTAAGCATGGACGGGCCTGGTCAGTATTTGGATGGGAGACCGCCTGGGAATACCAGGTGCTGTAAGCTTTTCAACTGACGGGGGGAAAACTGCCAAAAAATGTCATCGCATGTCAAAAAAGACAAAAACAATACAGCTCCAAAAAAGTCGTCAGAAAGACTTTGCGGCATCCTTAAAAGGCCCCTTTGTGGCGTTTGTCTTCGCTGACGGCCACACCAACCTGCATTCGTCTGATCTCGGAAGCTAAGCACGGACGGGCCTGGTTAGTACTTGGATGGGGGACCGCCTGGGAATACCAGGTGCTGTAAGCTTTTTAACTGACGGTGGGAAAACTGCCAAAAAATGTCATCGCATGTCAAAAAAGACAAAAACAATACAGCTCTAAAAAAGTCGTCAGAAAGACTTTGCGGAATCCTTAAAAGGCCCCTTTATGGCATTTGTTTTCGCTTACGGCCACACCAACCAGCATACGCCCGATCTCGTCTGATCTCGGAGGCTAAGCATGGAAGGGCCTGGTCAGTACGTGGATGGGAGACCGCCTGGGAATACCAGGTGCTGTAAGCTTTTCAACTGATGGTGGGAAAACTGACAAAAAATGTCATCGCAATTCAAAAAAGACAAAAACTTCAAAACAGCTCCAAAAAAGTCGTCAAAAAGACTTTGCGGCATCCTTAAAAGGCCCCTTTGTGGCATTTGTTTTCGCTTCCGGCCACACCAACCTGCATACGCCCGATCTCGTCTGATCTCGAAAGCTAAGCACGGACGGGCCTGGTCAGTACTTGGATGGGAGACAGCCTGGGAATATCAGGTCCTGTAAGCTTTTCAACTGACGGTGGGAAAACTGACAAAAAATGTCATCGCATGTCAAAAAAGACAAAATCTTCAATACAGCTCCAAAAAAGTCGTCTAAAGGACTTTGCGGCATCCTTAAAAGGCTCCTTTGTGGCGTTTGTTTTCGCTTACGGCCACACCAACCTACATACGCCGGATCTCGTCTGATCTCGGAAGCTAAGCATGGACGGGCCTGGTCAGTATTTGGATGGGAGACCGCCTGGGAATACCAGGTGCTGTAAGCTTTTCAACTGACGGTGGGAAAACTGCCAAAAAATGTCATCGCATGTCAAAAAAGACAAAAACAATACAGCTTCAAAAAAGTCGTCAGAAAGACTTTGCGGCATCCTTAAAAGGCCCCTCTGTGGCATTTGGTTTCGCTTACGGCCACACCAACCTGCATACGCCCGATCTCCTCTGATCTCGGAAGCTAAGCACGGACTTGGATGGGAGACCGCCTGGGAATACCAGGTGCTGTAAGCTTTTCAACTGACGGTGGGAAAACTGACAAAAAATGTCATCGCATGTCAAAAAAGATCAATACAGCTCCAAAAAAGTCGTCAGAAAGATTTTGCGGCATCCTTAAAAGGCCCCTTTGTGGCTTTTGTCTTCCCTTACGGCCACACCTACCTGCATACGCCCGATCTCGTCTGATCTCGGAAGCTAAGCACGGTCGGGCCTGGTCAGTACTTGGATGGGAGACCGCCTGGGAATACCAGGTGCTGTAAGCTTTTCAACTGACGGTGGGAAAACTGCCAAAAAATGTCATCGCATGTCAAAAAAGACAAAAACAATACAGCTCCGAAAAAGTTGTCAGAAAGACTTTGCGGCATCCTTAAGAGGCCCCTTTGTGGCATTTGGTTTAGCTTACGGCCACACCTACCTGCATACGCCCGATCTCGTCTGATCTCTGAAGCTAAACACGGTCGGGCCTGGTCAGTACTTGGATGGGAGACCGCCTGGGAGTACCAGGTGCTGTAAGCTTTTCAACTGACGGTGGGAAAACTGCCAAAAAATGTCATCGCATGTCAAAAAAGACAAAAACAATACAGCTCCAAAGAAGTTGTCAGAAAGACTTTGCGGCATCCTTAAAAGGCCCCTTTGTGGCATTTGTCTTCGCTGACGGCCACACCAACCTGCATTCGTCTGATCTCGGAAGCTAAGCACGGACGGGCCTGGTTAGTACTTGGATGGGAGACCACCTGGGAATACCAGGTGCTGTAAGCTTTTTAACTGACGGTGGGAAAACTGCCAAAAAATGTCATCGCATGTCAAAAAAGACAAAAACAATACAGCTCCAAAGAAGTCGTCAGAAAGACTTTGCGGCATCCTTAAAAGGCCCCTTTGTGGCATTTGTCTTCGCTCACGGCCACACCAACCTGCATTCGTCTGATCTCGGAAGCTAAGCACGGACGGGCCTGGTTAGTACTTGGATGGGAGACCACCTGGGAATACCAGGTGCTGTAAGCTTTTTAACTGACGGTGGGAAAACTGCCAAAAAATGTCATCGCATGTCAAAAAAGACAAAAACAATACAGCTCCGAAAAAGTTGTCAGAAAGACTTTGCGGCATCCTTAAGAGGCCCCTTTGTGGCATTTGGTTTAGCTTACGGCCACACCAACCTGCATACGCCCGATCTCGTCTGATCTCGGAGGCTAAGCACGGACGGGCCTGGTCAGTACTTGGATGGGGGACCGCCTGGGAATACCAGGTGCTGTAAGCTTTTCAACTGACGGTGGGAAAACTGCCAAACAATGTCATTGCATGTCAAAAAAGACAAAAACAATACAGCTCCCAAAAAGTCGTCAGAAAGACATTGCGGCATCCTTAAAAGGCCCCTTTGTGGCGTTTGTCTTCGCTGACGGCCACACCAACCTGCATTCGTCTGATCTCGGAAGCTAAGCACGGACGGGCCTGGTCAGTACTTGGAAGGGAGACCGCCTGGCAATACCAGGTGCTATAAGCTTTTCAACTGACAGTGGGAAAACTGCCAAAAAATGTCATCGCATGTCAAAAAAGACAAAAACATGAATACAGCTCCAAAAAAATCGTCAGAAAGACTTTGCGGCATCCTTAGAAGGCACCTTTGTGGCCTTTGTCTTTGCTTACGGCCACACCAACCTGCATACGCCTGATCTCGTCTGATCTCAGAAGCTAAGCACGGACGGGCCCGTTCAGTACTTGGATGGGAGACCGCCTGGGAATACCAGGTGCTGTAAGCTTTTCTACTGACGGTGGGAAAACTGCCAAAAAATGTCATCCCATCTCATAAAAGACAACAACATCAATGCATCTCCAAAAAAGTCGCCTGAAAGACTTTGCGGCATCCTTAAAAGGCCCCTTTGTGGCGTTTGTTTTCGCTTACGGCCACACCAACCTGCATACGCCCGATCTCGTCTGATCTCGGAGGCTAAGCACGGACCGGCCTGGTTAGTACTTGGATGGGAGACAGCCTGGGAATACCAGGTGCTGTAAGCTTTTCAACTGACGGTGGGAAAACTGCCAAAAAATGTCATCGCATGTCAAAAAAGACAAAAACTTCAATACACCTACAAAAAAGTCGTCAGAAAGACTTTGCGGCATTCTTAAAAGGCCCCTTTGTGGCATTTGTTTTTGTTTACGCCCACACCAACCTGCATACGCCCGATCTCGTCTGATCTCGAAAGCTAAGCACGGTCGGGCCTGGTCAGTACTTGAATGGGAAACCGCCTGGGAATACCAGGTGCTGTAAGCCTTTCAACTGACGGTGGGAAAACTGACTAAAAATGTCATCCCATCTCATAAAAGACAAAAACATCAATACATCTCCAAAAAAGTCGTCAGAAAGACTTTGCGTCATCCTTAAAAGGCCCCTTTGTGGCATTTGTTTTCGCTTACGGCCAGACCAACCTGCGTACGCCCGATCTCGTCTGATCTCGGAGGCTAAGCACTGATGGGCCTGGTCAGTACTTGGATGGGAGACCTCCTGGGAATACCAGGTGCTGTAAGCTTTTCAACTGATGGTGGGAAAACTGCCAAAAAATGTCATCGCATGTCAAAAAAGACAAAAACATGAATACAGCTCCAAAAAAATCGTCAGAAAGACTTTGCAGCATCCTTAGAAGGCACCTTTGTGGCCTTTGTCTTTGCTCACGGCCACACCAACCTGCATACGCCTGATCTCGTCTGATCTCAGAAGCTAAGCACGGACGGGCCCGTTCAGTACTTGGATGGGAGACCGCCTGGGAATACCAGGTGCTGTAAGCTTTTCAACTGACGGTGGGAAAACTGCCAAAAAATGTCATCCCATCTCATAAAAGACAACAACATCAATGCAGCTCCAAAAAAATCGTCAGAAAGACTTTGCAGCATCCTTAGAAAGCACCTTTGTGGCCTTTGTCTTTGCTTACAGCCACACCAACCTGCATATGCCCGATCTCGTCTGATCTCAGAAGCTAAGCACAGACGGGCCCGGTCAGTACTTGGATGGGAAACTGCCTGGGAATACCAGGTGCTGTAAGCTTTTCAACTAACGGTGGGAAAACTGACAAAAAATGTCATCCCATGTCATAAAAGACAAAACCTCAATACAGCTCCAAAAAAGTCGTCAGAAAGACTTTGCAGCATCCTTAACAGGCCCCTTTGTGGCGTTTGTCTTCGCTTACGGCCACACCAACCTGCATACGCCCGATCTCGTCTGATCTCGGAAGCTAAGCACGGACCGGCCTGGTAAGTACTTGCATGGCAGACCGCCTGGGAATACCAGGTGCTGTAAGCTTTTCAACTGACGGTGGGAAAACTGCCAAAAAATGTCATCGCATGTCAAAAAAGACAAAAACTTCAATACACCTCCAAAAAAGTCGTCAGAAAGAATTTGCGGCATTCTTAAAAGGCCCCTTTGTGGCGTTTGTTTTTGTTTACGGCCACACCAACCTGCATACGCCCGATCTCGTCTGATCTCGAAAGCTAAGCACGGTCGGGCCTGGTCAATACTTGAATGGGAGACTGCCTGGGAATACCAGGTGCTGTAAGCTTTTCAACTCACGGTGAGAAAACTGCCAAAAAATGTCATCGCATGTCAAAAAAGACGAAAACATTAATACAGCTCCAAAAAAAGTTGTCAGAAAGACTTTGCGGCATCCTTAAAAGGCCCCTTTGTGGAGTTCGTCTTCGCTTATGGCCACACCAACCTACATGCGCCTGATCTCGTCTGATCTCGGAAGCTAAGCACGGTCGGGCCTGGTCAGTACTTCGATGGTAGACCGCCAGGGAATACCAGGCGCTGTAAGCTTTTCAACTGGCGGTGGGAAAACTGCCAAAAAATATCATCGCATGTTAAAAAAAAACAAAAACATCACTACAGCTACAAAAAAAGTTGTCAGAAAGACCTTGCAGCATCCTTAAAAGGCCCCTTTGTGGCGTTTGACTTCGCTTACGGCCACACCAACCTATATACGCCTGATCTCGTCTGATCTCGGAGGCTAAGCACGGTCGGGCCTGGTCAGTACTTGGATGGGAAACCGCCTGGGAATACCAGGTGCTGTAAGCTTTTCAACTGACGGTGGGAAAACTGACACAAAATGTCATTGCACGTCAAAAAGGACAAAAACATCAATACACCTCCAAAAAAGTCGTCAGAAAGACTTTGCGGCATCCTTAAAAGACCCCTTTGTGGCGTTTGTATTTGCTTACAGCCACACCAACCTGCATACGTCTGATCTAGGAAGCTAAGCGCGGACGGGCATGGTCAGTACTTGGATGGGAGACCGCCTGGGAATACCAGATGCTGTAAGCTTTTCAACTGACGGTGGGAAAACTGCCAAAAAATATCATCGCATGTTAAAAAAGACAAAAACATTAATACATCTCCAAAAAAGTCGTCAGAAAGACTTTGCAGCATCCTTAAAAGGCCCCTTTGTGGCGTTTGTTTTCGCTTACGGCCACACCAACTTGCATACGCCCGATCTCGTCTGATTTTGGAGGCTAAGCGCGGACGGGCCTGGTCAGTACTTGGATGGGAGACCGCCTGGGAATACCAGGTGCTGTAAGCTTTTCAACTGACAGTGGGAAAACTGCCAAAAAATGTCATTGCATGTCAAAAAAGACAAAAACAATACACTTCCAAAAAAGTCGTCCGAAAGCCTTTGCGGCATCCTTAAAAGGCCCATTTGTGGCATTTGTCTTCGCTTACGGCCACACCAACCTGCATACGTCTGATCTCGGAAGCTAAGCACGGACGGGCCTGGTCAGTACTTGGATGGGAGACCGCCTGGCAATACCAGGTGCTGTAAGATTTTCAACTGACAGTGGGAAAACTGCCAAAAAATGTCATCCCATGTCAAAAAAGACAAAAACATCAATAGTGCTCCAAAAAAGTCGGCAGAAAGACTTTGCGGCATCCTTAAAAGGCCCCTATGTGGCGTTTGGTTTCGCTTACGGCCACACCAACCTGCATACGCCCGATCTCGTCTGATTTGGGAAGCTAAGCACGGTCGGGCCTGGTCAGTACTTGGATGGGAGACCGCCTGGGAATACCAGGTGCTATAAGCTTTTCAACTGACGGTGGGAAAACTGCCAAAAAATGTCATCGCATGTCAAAAAAGACAAAAACATCAATAGAGCTCCAAAAAAGTCGGCAGAAACACTTTGCGGCATCCTTAAAAGGCTCCTTTGTGGCATTTATTTTTGCTTACGGCCACACCAACCTGCATACGCCCGATCTCGTCTGATCTCAGAAGCTAAGCACAGACAGGCCTGGTCAGTACTTGGATGGGAAACCGCCTGGTAATACCAGGTGCTGTAAGCTTTTCAACTGACGGTGGGAAAACTGCCAAAAAATGTCATCGCATGTCAAAAAAGACAAATACAATACAGCTCCGAAAAAGTTGTCAGAAAGACTTTGCGGCATCCTTAAGAGGCCCCTTTGTGGCGTTTGGTTTAGCTTACGGCCACACCAACCTGCATACGCCCGATCTCGTCTGATTTCGGAGGCTAAGGACGGACGGGCCTGGTCAGTACTTGGATGGGAGACCGCCTGGGAATACCAGGTGCTGCAAGCTTTTCAACTGACGGTGGGAAAACTGCCAAAAAATGTCATCGCATGTCAAAAAAGACAAAAACAATACAGCTCCGAAAAAGTTGTCAGAAAGACTTTGCGGCATCCTTAAAAGGCCCCTTTGAGGCGTTTCATTTCGCTTACGGCCACACCAACCTGCATTCGTCTGATCTCGGAGGCTAAGCACGGACAGGCCTGGTAAGTACTTGGATGGGAGACCGCCTGGGAATACCAGGTGCTGTAAGCTTTTCAACTGATGGTGGGAAAACTGCCAAAAAATGTCATCGCATGTCAAAAAAGACAAAAACAATACAGCTCCGAAAAAGTTGTCAGAAAGACTTTGCGGCATCCTTAAAAGGCCCCTTTGTGGCGTTTCATTTCGCTTACGGCCACACCAACCTGCATTCGTCTGATCTCGGAGGCTAAGCACGGACTGGCCTGGTAAGTACTTGGATGGGAGACCGCCTGGGAATACCAGGTGCTGTAAGCTTTTCAACTGATGGTGGGAAAACTGCCAAAAAATCTCATCGCATGTCAAAAAAGACAAAAACTTCAATACAGCTCCAAAAAAGTCGTCAGGAAGACTTTGCGGCATCCTTAAAAGGCCCCTTTGTGGCATTTGGTTTCGCTTACGGCCACACCAACCTGCATACGCCCGATCTCGTCTGATCTCGGAGGCTTAGCACGGAGGGGCCTGGTCAGTACTTGGATGAGAGACCGCCTGGGAATACCAGGTGCTGTACGCTTTTCAACTGACGGTGGGAAAACTGACAAAAAATGTCATTGCATGTCAAAACAGATCAATACAGCTCCAAAAAAGTCGTCAGAAAGACTTTGCGGCATCCTTAAAAGGCTCCTTTGTGGCGTTTGTTTTCGCTTACGGCCACACCTACCTGCATACGCCCGATCTCGTCTGATCTCGGAAGCTAAGCACAGATGGGCCTGGTCAGTACTTGGATGGGAGACCGCCTAGGAGTACCAAGTGCTGTAAGCTTTTCAACTGACGGTGGGAAAACTGACAAAAAATGTCATTGCTCGTCAAAAAAGACAAAAACTTCAATACAGCTCCAAAAAAGTCGTCAAAGAGACTTTGCGGCATCCTTAAAAGGCCCCTTTGTGACGTTTGTTGTCGCTTACGGCCACACCAACCTGCATACGTCTGATCTCAGAAGCTAAGCACAGACGGTCCTGGTCAGTACTTGGATGGGAGACCGCCTGGGAGTACCAAGTGCTGTAAGCTTTTCAACTGACGGTGGGAAAACTGCCAAAAAATGCCATCGCATGTCAAAAAAGACAAAAACAATACAACTCCGAAAAAGTTGTCAGAAAGACTTTGCGGCATCCTTAAAAGGCTCCTTTGTGGCATTTGGTTTAGCTTACGGCCACACCAACCTGCATACGCCCGATCTCGTCTGATCTCGGAGGCTAAGCACGGACGGGCCTGGTCAGTACTTGGATGGGAGACCGCCTGGGAATACCAGGTGCTGCAAGCTTTTCAACTGACGGTGGGAAAACTGCCAAAAAATGTCATCGCATGTCAAAAAAGACAAAAACAATACAGCTCCGAAAAAGTTGTCAGAAAGACTTTGCGGCATCCTTAAAAGGCCCCTTTGTGGCGTTTCATTTCGCTTACGGCCACACCAACCTGCATTCGTCTGATCTCGGAGGCTAAGCACGGACGGGCCTGGTAAGTACTTGGATGGGAGACCGCCTGGGAATACCAGGTGCTGTAAGCTTTTCAACTGATGGTGGGAAAACTGCCAAAAAATGTCATCGCATGTCAAAAAAGACAAAAACAATACAGCTCCGAAAAAGTTGTCAGAAAGACTTTGCGGCATCCTTAAAAGGCCCCTTTGTGGCGTTTCATTTCGCTTACGGCCACACCAACCTGCATTCGTCTGATCTCGGAGGCTAAGCACGGACTGGCCTGGTAAGTACTTGGATGGGAGACCGCCTGGGAATACCAGGTGCTGTAAGCTTTTCAACTGATGGTGGGAAAACTGCCAAAAAATCTCATCGCATGTCAAAAAAGACAAATACTTCAATACAGCTCCAAAAAAGTCGTCAGGAAGAATTTGCGGCATCCTTAAAAGGCCCCTTTGTGGCATTTGGTTTCCCTTACGGCCACACCAACCTGCATAAGCCCGATCTCGTCTGATCTCGGAGGCTTAGCACGGACCGGCCTGGTCAGTACTTGCATGGGAGACCGCCTGGGAAGACCAGGTGCTGTAAGCTTTTCAACTCACGGTGAGAAAACTGCCAAAAAATGTCATTGCATGTCAAAAAAGACAAAAACAATACAACTCCAAAAAAGTCGTCAGAAAGACTTTGTGGCATCCTTAAAAGGCCCCTTTGTGGCAGATGTCTTTGCTTATGGCCACACCAACCTGCATATGCCCGATCTCGTCTGATCTCAGAAGCTAAGCACGGACGGGCCTGGTCAGTACTTGGATAGGAGACAGCCTGGCAATACCAGGTGCTGTAAGCTTTTCAACTGACAGTGGGAAAACTGCCAAAAAATGTCATCCCATGTCATAAAAGACAAAAACATCAATACATCTCCAAAAAATGTCGTCAGAAAGACTTTGCGGCATCCTTAAAAAGCCCCTTTGTGGCATTTGGTTTTGCTTACGGCCACACCTACCTGCATACACCCGATCTCGTCTGATCTCAGAAGCTAAGCACGGACGGGCCTGGTCAGTACTTGGATGGGAGACCGCCTGGCAATACCAGGTGCTATAAGCTTTTCAACTGACAGTGGGAAAACTGCCAAAAAATGTCATCGCATGTCAAAAAAGACAAAAACAATACAGCTCCAAAAAAGTCGTCAGAAAGACTTTGCGGCATCCTTAAAAGGCCCCTTTGTGGCATTTGTCTTCGCTGACGGCCACACCAACCTGCATTCGTCTGATCTCAGAAGCTAAGCACGGACGGGCCTGGTCAGTACTTGGATGGGAGACCGCCTGGCAATACCAGGTGCTATAAGCTTTTCAACTGACAGTGGGAAAAC